>JAUTDX010003532.1:0-77146 GCA_030844895.1 Ambrosia x helenae
TTGGGAAACTTATGATTCTATTTGCAACACCATTGAGGTCAAGGTTTCTCTTCGGATGATGTCAAGTTGGTTCTTTTTCAATTTTCTTTGGAAGACAAAGCAAGGAAATGGTTCACACTTTACCCTTCCACATCGATTTTTAAATGGGACGACATGCAACAAATTTTCTTGGATGAGTTTTTACATTTCCCAAAAGACTAATGATGCAAGGAGAGGTTTGAGAAGCTTTCAACAACAATCGGGGGAGATGTTTCATGAAAAATTTGAAAGGTTCAATATGTTGCTAAGGAATCGCCCTCATCACGGTATCCAACTTTGGGAATTGTTGAATGCTTTTCATGAAGGGTTGAGTTCGGATGATGCACGTGATTTGGTGTCTATTACAAATGGTACATTCCGTACAAATTTTGAACAAGATGATTGGGCATTTTATAGAACAATGGCGATGACTTCCAAAAGGAAGGCTCAATCCTCAAAACGGGCAAGGCATTGATTCAAAGGCCACAAGTGCATGGAGTAGAGAGTGGAAATGTGCAAACCCACAATCAAGTGTACAACGTGTGCGCTAATTATCAAGAAATAGGCCATACGGCGGAAGTTTGTTTAGTGGGAGTGTGAATGAAGGGCAAATGGAAGAGGTGAATGCTATTCAAGGGGGTGGTCTAAACTTCGACATGAACTCCAATGTATACCACCACCTGTTATGAAACCATCCTAATTTCCGTTATGGAATGCGTCAAACCAAGCAAACCCAAATTTTCAAGAAGCTCAAGTAATTTTGCACCTCGTCAACAATAAAATCAAGAACTATAAGGGTGGAAATAACAATGGACCTAGGGAAATTTCAACCAATGGGTCAAAGTGGTTCGGGTCAAAATTCATCAAGTGGGAATGAAGTCATGGATATGATTCGGGCTATGCAACCAGACATTCAAAAAAAGAATCAACTTGATGAAGCCTGGATACAAAAGGATGAGGTTCGTGACAAGAGCATTCAAGCATTAACAACTAAAATGGGTCAATTGGCAACCGATGTGGAAGAATTGAAGAAAAACAAAGGTCAACTTCCTAGTGACACCAAGTAAATCCGTCCCATGGCTCATCACAAGGTAACAATGTTAATGTTAATCAAGTTAGTGTGTTAATTAGTGAAAAGAATTCAAAGCTAATTTGTCACCGGGTTTGGTTGAAGGGGATAGTTGAGGATGTCATGAGTTATGAAAGTGACGATGATGAAGTCTCACCGTGTTTACCAAAAGAGTCAAATGTTAAAAAACCGGAATTGAATAAAAATAAAAAAAGTGAAAAAAGATGAAGTGAACGGAGTCAAGTCCCCTTTTCATCGGCTTTACTTGACCCGGGTAAGAAAAATTTTATTGCATCATGAGGTCCCCAAAAAGAAGAAATGTGGGACATGTTCAAAACAAGTAAAAATAAATCTTCCATTACTTGATGCAATATGTAACGCCCTGGACCAAAATAACTGAAAACCACGCAGCGGAATACGAACCATACATAAAATCCTTCCAGTAATGCAACTTGATACACAAAAAAAAACATTCAAAGATATATTGCGGGCGTTACGACATTCATTCATCCTATTACGTTCCCACAACTTCTAAATCTTGATTACGTGAAGGCACCACGTACAATCCATGCCCTTGCTCGACCTTAACCATTGTGCGCCCAAACGGAAGACTCGTATAAACCTGTAGTCACCATACACCCCAAACCGTTAGAAAGTAAGTGACTTTTATAATACTCAAACAACATAAAAATAACTTCCCACAAAACCAAGATCACGGCGAACTCTCTTTGCGAGTGTGGATCCATCGGGTTACAATCGTGGATTCGTTCTTGGAATTATAACTTCCAACCTTCGAAAGACTACTCTTAACATACCTGCACTTTCATTATCAGTCATGTAACAAGACAGTTATCGACGTTATGATACTTATGCTTGGGCAATCTCCATGATCGTACATCAGGTTCCATCATTTATTCTTACCTACTAGGAATCAATCTTAAAGTTTAGGATCTCACTAACAATCTCTACATAACATCCCAAAGTTACATTCTTGTGTGTGTATATATACATATATCTACACAGACACGCACAAGCAAACTCATTTCGCTCGCAATATCTACAATCAAAGACTTTTGCCTCTTCTTAGATCCTTGCAAGACATGCAAAAAACAATGAAAACACTTTAAAACACTACGGTATGATACATACTTGATAATATGTGCTCACGCATCCTCTTACGTGCCTAAACATATTCTTAAGCCCCGTTTTTAACCTACATAAGTCCCACATACAACTATCCATCATTTGGGGTCATTTTGGAGGAAAAACAAGTGGAAACACAGGTAGGGGCGCAACCCTGCGCCACCCTGGCGCAGCTCAGAGACACATCAGCATGGGGCGCAGCCCTGCTCCAGACTAGCGCAGCCCTGCACCAGACCAGCGCAGCCCTGCTCCAAGCCAGCGCAGCCCTGCTCCACTGCAGCTCATCTCCCTAATTTCTTTCATTTAAACCCCGATTTCTGATACCCAACCTCGTATTCGATCCTACAACTTCCAAGAGATAAAATTTGGTTTTCAAGAGTATTTCAAGACCCTTAATCATTCCCAATAAAGGAATCATCTTCTCATTGATGACCCGTTTGTCTCTAAGGAGTCATCTTCTCATTGATGACCCGTTTGTCTCCTCTATAATCAACCAAGCATGGTAAATCTATGATTGACCCATTACCAAGTTTCTTACCTTGGCATTTCTATAATTCCTAATCTTTCAAGAATCCCATTCTAAATAAACATATAATTCAATATCATAGATGCGAGTTTAGTTCGGGAATCACTTACCTCAAGTCCTCCAAGTTCATGCTTGTTTACTTGCCTCATCTTGACCCACTAGCCTCCCATGCTTGAGTCCATCTTTCTTATCCTTCCATGTCATCACATTCACATTTCATTAACATACAAGATCGTTCATCTTACAATTTAATCCAACACATAGCGTTCATCATATTATTTAAACATAGTGTACATGCTACTAACTCATACTTCTTTCCGAATCATACAATCAACTAATTCCCCACATGATTACTCTCTAAGACGAAATCCTCATGTTAACCTACTATCAATTGCACCAATTATCACATTACTTTCATACTTTTCGAGTCTTGCATACAAATTTACACATTATAGGACACACGTACAACCATAAGATCACTTATGTGCATACATACATACCTACATACAATCCATTCTAATTCACACATGTTTTCCATCAAAACACATCCTTTATGTTAATTTACTAACAATCATCATATTCCATTCATTTCCATCAAATACTTGCATGCAAGTTCATCTAGACATTTCATCAAACACATGGCGTGCGTACAAACATTCTAAGCTCAATGTACAATTATTTCATGCTTAGCTTCTTACTTGATGTTATCAATTACCATGTTTCTTCCCTACATCAAGCACCATTCATTAAATAGACATCAACATTGCAAAACATCAAATTCATTCAATTTATATATCAAGTTAACCAAGAATGCTCATGGGTTACACCCAAAGTTCAACACCCACTTCCAAACTCCATGGACCTCTTCAATTTACTAAATTTCCATGAAATTAACATACATACAAGTTTCAATCATAGCTTTCATCTAGTCTCCACATGAACTCACACATTAATTATGTATGAATCCTAGTATTTCATCATCAATTAAATTCTATCACTTACCTCATGTTTGTTAACACTAGATGACTAAGAATCTTCAAACATGCAAGTGTTTTAGCTTCAATCTAGCCATGATATTCCCTAATTTCAGTTTGTTCTTGGTCCTCCTTTCTTCTCTTAAAAATGGCGATACCTTCCCAAGAGAAACCTGGAAGTTTCTCTTCCACCATCAAGTTTTAATAACTTTAATTAAAAGTTACATTTCCAGTCCCTCAACTTTGATAGTTGATCCATTGTCAATTTCTTACTTTATTTTACTTAACAAAGCATTTTAACAAGATAACTAGTCTAGTTAATAATTTCATGCCATAATGTATTAAAATCGCATTTTGGGGCGTTACAAGTAACTTGTAAAGACCGATTTTTTTTTTTTTTTTTTTTTTACAAAATACATTCACAACCAAATACTTACATACCAACCATTATCATTTACAACTAGTTCAAGTTTTCAAAATATAGTTTGGATAAGTTGTCATGGGGGATTTATCCCAACATGTATCAAACACTAACCAAGGACATTGTAGATTATCAAAACATTGTTAACAAGACAAATCCCAAGACGTTAACCATGACACCCAACCTAACAAAACGCGTGTGCATTCCCACATCCGATCCGCGACTTGATCTTCAAGCATGCGCCTTACCTAGTACATAACACAACCAAAAGAGAGTTAGCTATGTATTCTACCATGGATTATTCCATTATTGACATTCACCATTCTAAAACATCATACATACTTCCATGATGACCCATTAAGGTCTTTCCACCCTTTTTGACCCATTAAGGTCCTTCCACCCATTTGACCCACTAAGGCCATTTTATTCATCCTACATAATTTCCACCTTTGACCCATTAAGGTCTTTCCAACCATTTGACCCATTAAGGCCATTTTATTCATCCTACAAAATTTCCATCTTTGACCCGTTAAGGTCTTTCCAACCATTTGACCCATTAAGGCCATTTTATTCATCCTACAAAATTTCCATCTTTGACCCGTTAAGGTCTTTCCAACCATTTGACCTATTATGGTCATTTCATTCATCCTACTAGATTTCCATCCTAGACCCATTAAGGTCTTTCCACATAATACATAACCCAACTATTTCAACTCATTTATTCAAGGCACAATAATATACACAAAAGTGACTAGTTGAAAGTCAAAACCAACTTACCTTTGTCTTGCGCGTCGTGTCCTCCTTGTTTGCTTGATCCTTCCGTCTTAATACCTACACTTGATGAACTCATAGTTTAGAACTCATGAACTCATCTTTTCTTCAATACAATTCTAGCCATAACTTAGTAATGGCTTCACATTTGCTAACCATTTTCAATTAATCCGCATAATATTAAACATGATGCTTTTCTATTCATTCATTTAAGCATTTCAACATACACTTGTGTGCATAAATTTTAATTAACATTCATACACCAAATTATGAACACACAAACTCCTATCAACATTATACACTTCTACTACCATTATAACTAGCAAAATCACAACATAAGATTTCATCTTTACTAAGCTATAGCCTGTTTGACCTACACAATGTCAAACATGGACTCCTTCTTAAAACCCACCTTCACATACTCACATTTTCATACAATTTACCTTCAATTAACATAAATTATACATGCAACTTAGTATATTTTCTCTATTAAACAAGCTACTTCCAATTTCTAAGCTAAATTATCAAGAATCATACATTTCTACCCTTATCTAAGAATTTCAACCAATATTATCATCCTACAACTCACCTTGTGTTTATTATGACCTAAGGACTTGAAATCCCTTCACATGCAAGTGAATTGGCCAATTTTGCTTGGTTTTGGGGCTGATTAGTGAGTTTGGGTTTGGGGTGGTTTTCTTCTTCTTCAAAACCGTATACTCCTTTCCAGGAGTTTGATTTTGCCTTAATCCTCCACCATTCAACCCCTAGATAATACATTGTTTCAATTCAGCCCCTCTCTTTTAGATTACTAGTCATTTTAAGCCATAACTTGAATTACTAGCCATTTCTTAATTCCATATTAACAATTTAGTCTATTCATTTTTCTTTTTTGTACATATTTACCCACTACCCTTTATTAATATTATTTTAAATTTTTGGGGTGTTACAAGTCTACCCCCCTTACAGAGGTTTCGACCCCGAAACCTTAACACGTACCAAATAAATCGGGGTAGTGAGTCCGCATCTCTTCCTCCGATTCCCACGTGAGTTCCGAGCCCTTCCTGTGTTGCCATTGAACCAAGACTTGGTTTATGGACTTATTACGCAACCGCTTTACCTTGAAATCTTTTATGGCTACCGGCTTTTCTATATAATTCAACTTGTCATCAACCTCTATGTCTTCAAGGGGCACATAGGCGGTTTCATCCGCAAGGCACTTCCGCAATTGTGACACGTGAAATGTGTTATGAATTCCACTAAGAGATGGTGGTAATTCTAACTGGTAAGCAACTTGCCCAACTCGTGCCAAAATTTTAAATGGCCCGATATAACGCGGGCCCAGCTTCCCGCGCTTACGAAACCTGATGATCCCCTTCCAAGGGGAGACCTTTAATAACACAAAGTCCCCGACCTGGAATTCAATGGGGCGCCTTCTTCGATCTGCGTATGCCTTCTGACGATCTTGAGCGGCTTGTATTCTAGCCCGTATAAGGCTAATCTTTTCATTGGTAAGTGATACCAAGTCCTTTGGCGCTAGTTCCCGTTGACCCACTTCCCCCCAACAAACGGGAGTCCTACATTTCCTCCCATATAACATTTCAAATGGGGCCATTTGGATACTACTATGATAGCTATTATTATAGGCAAATTCTACCAATGGTAGGTGATCATCCCAATTTCCTCCAAAGTCAAGAACACATGCCCTAAGCATATCCATGAGCGTTTGGATCGTTCTTTCCGTTTGCCCATCCGTTTGAGGGTGGTACGCGGTACTTATCAACAACTTAGTACCCAATTCTTCTTGAAACTTCCTCCAATACCGAGACGTGAAACGAGTGTCTCGTCCGACACGATGGATATGGGCACCCATGACGGGATATTATTTCATTCACATAAATTTCCGCCATTCTTTCCGAGGTATATGACTCCCGGATTGCTAAGAAGTGGGCACTTTTTGTGAGCCGGTCAACTATGACCCAAATTGCATCATGCCCCTTCTTTGTTTTGGGAAGTTTAGTGGCTAAGTCCATCGTTATTTCTTCCCATTTCCAAACCGGCACCTCGAGCGGTTGTAACTTCCCATAGGGTCTTTGGTGTTCAGCTTTGACTTGGGAACAAGTCAAACATTTCTCCACATACTTAACTATATCACGCTTCATTCCGGGCCACCAATAATCCCTTTTTAGGTCCCGATACATTTTCGTTGCTCCGGGTGAACCGACAATCGGGATTTGTGAGCCTCATTGAGCAAAAGAGCCTTCACTTCACAAGGCCATGGAATCCAAATTCGACCATACCGGGTCTTGATTCCACTCGCATTCTCTTCCAGCTTGTCAATAATTCCCTTCATTCTTATTTTCTTTGAATCTTCCGCTTGTAAAGCCTTGATTTGTGCCTCTCGTATATTATCTAGAAGGTTAGGCGTAACCACAATACCCACGGCTTTCACTTGAATTGGAGGTGGATATTCTTTTCGACTCAGGGCGTCAGCCACAACATTAGCTTTACCCGGGTGATAAAGAATATCACAGTCGTAATCTTTAATTAACTCTAGCCACCTTCGCTGCCTCATATTGAGATCCTTCTGTTCGAAGAAGTATTTGAGGCTTTTGTGATCAGAATAAATGGTGCACTTCGTTCCATACAGGTAGTGCCTCCATATCTTTAGAGCAAATACCACAGCGGCCATTCCAAGTCATGGGTTGGGTAATTACACTCATGGGTTTTAAGTTGTCTTGAGGCATGGCAATGACCTTCCCCCTTTGCATCAAGACGCACCCCAACCCTTGATGAGAAGCATCCGTATATACAACAAAATCTTCCGTTCCCTCGGGCAATGTTAGGATTGGCGAACTAGATAGCTTTTCTTTCAACAATTCGAATGCTCTTTGTTGATCTTCACCCCAAACGAAACTTTCATGCTTCTTTGTCAACTTGGTTAATGGCAAGGCTATTTTCGAAAAGTCTTGTATGAATCTTCGATAGTAACCCGCCAAACCTAAAAAGCTTCGTACTTCACTCGGGTTCTTAGGAGCAACCCACTCTACTACCGTTTTAGCTTTGGACGGATCCACCAAAATGCCGCTTTCATTCACTACGTGACCCAAAAACTGGACTTCCCTTATCCAAAATGCACATTTTGAAAATTTGGCGTAAAGTCTTTCCTTTCGAAGGTTCCAAGAACTTCCCGTAAGTGATTCGCGTGATCCGTTTCACTACGAGAATATATCAAGATATCGTCTATGAATACAATCACAAAACGATCCAACATTGGGCGACACACCCGGTTCATTAGATCCATGAACGCGGCTGGAGCATTCGTCAACCCAAAGGACATCACTAGAAACTCGTAATGTCCATATCGAGTCCTGAATGCTGTTTTGGTACATCTTCATCCCGCACCTTCAATTGGTGGTAACCCGATCGCAAGTCGATCTTTGAAAACCAACTCGCCCCTTGAAGTTGATCAAATAAGTCATCAATTCGGGGTAAGGGGTATCGATTCTTCACCGTCAATTTATTTAATTCCCGGTAGTCTATGCACATTCGCATAGATCCGTCCTTCTTTTTAACAAATAGCACGGGGGCTCCCCAAGGCGACACACTAGGGCATATAAAGCCCTTATCAAGTAACTCTTGGAGTTGTGCCATCAATTCCCGTAACTCCGTGGGCGCCAATCGATATGGTGCCTTAGCAACCGGTTGAGCACCGGGCACCAATTCGATCCGAAATTCCACTTCGCGTTCGGGAGGAAGCCCGGGAAGGTTATCCGGGAAAACATCTTGGAAGTCACTAACAATTGGCACATCTTCAATTTTGGGGGTGCCAATTGTTGTGTCCAACACATAGGCCATAAATGCCTTCTCTCCATTTCGGACATACTTCATTGTTTCCACCAAGGTACACAGCTTAGTTTCGCACTTTCTTTCTCCAATGATGCTCATCTTCTTTCCACTTGGCGATACCAAATGGATCGTTTTGCTTTCACATTGAAATTTCGCTTGGTATTTGGCTAACCAATCCATGCCTACCACCACCTTGAATTCACCCAACCTCATGGGTACTAAATCAATTTCAAAGTCCTCGTCTTCAATGGTGATCTTACATCCTCTACAAACATTGTGCAACAAATAATTCTTGCTATCGGCTATTTCTACGCTTAAGGGTATGTCCATTTTGTCTATTTGGAATGATGGGTGGTGTATCGCTTCAACGGATATAAACGATCTACTAGCCCCGGTATCAAACAATACATACATTGGCATATTATTGATCAAGAATATACCTGTCACAACTTCAGGATGGCTCTTGGCCTCTTCGGCGGTAATTTGGAACATTCTTCCTCGGCCCTTAGGGGCATCATTCTTCTTACCCTCCTTCGGTGCTTCTTTCTTTGCATTCGTGCAATCCGCCTTCACATGTCCAGGCTCATAGCAATTGTAACATAGCTTGACGGGACTGGGGCATTTGTAGAATGGGTGTCCCGATTGCCCGCAATTGTAACATGTCTTTTGCCCTAGCCGACACTCCCCCGTATGATGTTTCCCACACGTCTTGCAACTGGGTATGTCCCCCTTCTTGTTATCTTTCTTGCCTTGATCGTAGTTCTTTGCCTTTTTGGATGGTTCGACACTCTTTTCAGCCTTTCTTTTCTCCCCCCTTGCTTCTTGTCGTTTTAGTTCCATTTCTCGTTCACGAGCCCAATCTATCAATTCACTCAATGTACTACACTTCGATGCAGTGATAAATTCTCTATATTCCGTCTTCAACATATCATGGTATCGATTTATCTTCATCCTCTCAGTCCGAACCAACTCCGGACAGAACTTCATCTTATCTAAAAACACGCTTGTGATCTCGTCAATCGTCTCATTCTTTTGTCGGAGGTGGAGGAACTCTTCTTGAATTCTATCAATTGCGGTTTGAGGGCAATGATGTCTCAAGAAGGCCTCCTTAAATTCATTCCAAGTCATTGCTTTCACCCGATCTTGCCCTAACTCCTTGCTATAGCTATCCCACCAATCCTTTGCACGGCGTCGTAATTGACCCGTAGCAAACATCACCTCATCCTCGGCCTCACAATGACTCCTAATAAACACCCCTTCCATATCGGAGATCCACCTTTGACATTCAAGCGGATCGATTTCCCCATTGAACACTGTTGGATTACAAGCCATGAAGTTCCGGTATGTACATCTTTTATTATTCTTTGAACCAGACGCCCCTTCTTCAATCAACTTTTTCAACTCTTCAAGTTTGCTAGTCATCATGCCTTCTACCACCCCAAGATATTACTTTCCACTTCTTGTATTATCTTAGGGAGGTTTACCTTTATGGCATCCCCCACTTCTATAGCTACCATTTCTTTTACTTCATCAAGACGGGTACGTTCCCCCGCCGAGTTATCACCTTCATCCGCCATAATTCTGAAACAAAATTTAAGTATTACCACACACAATAGCATTTCAATCTTTAAAATTTCAATGATTCCCACTTATCACATTCTTGGTTTTTACAACCTTATCCTCCACATAACATAGTGTACATTTCCTTGGATCTATACATTCAATCCATGTTTCACTATGTTAATACACAATTAGACCCGTTAATTTTATGTGATTTGGAAGTGTACGGTGGTGAAAAGCATTAAATGGAGCACATTTGAGGGTTTTGGGACAAGTTAAAAAGGATTGGAAGTCACCCGAGAGCACTAGGAATGAAGTCGCGAAGAAAGGAAAAATTTTGCTCAGGGGCGCAACCTACTGTCAGAGTAGGGCGCAACCTACCTCTGATGGGCGCAACCTTGCGCCCTAGGCCAAAAACCACCTGATTTGCGCCCCCTGGGGGCGCCCCCTTGCCATGAGGGCGCAAGGTTGGGCCCCTATCTGATAAAACACACGAAAATTTTGTGTTTTAGCCATCCAAACCCTTGTTAACTCTCAATTCATCACCCACACACACCACCCTATCTTATAATAAGCATCTAACATACCTTGATCAAGTCTCGGCCCGAATGCACACTTCCCCTGAGCTTCGGGTTTGAGTCCAAACACCTCACCGTGCTTGAATCGCTCAAACCTTGGCTCTGATACCAACTTGTAAAGACCGATTTTTTTTTTTTTTTTTTTTTTTACAAAATACATTCACAACCAAATACTTACATACCAACCATTATCATTTACAACTAGTTCAAGTTTTCAAAATATAGTTTGGATAAGTTGTCATGGGGGATTTATCCCAACATGTATCAAACACTAACCAAGAACAAACTGAAGATATGGAATTCCATGGCTGGATTGAAGCTAAAATACTTGCATGTTTGAAGATTCCTAGTCATCTAGTGTTAACAAACATGAGGTAAGTGATAGAATTTATATGATGGTGAAATACTAGGTTCATACATGATTAATGAGCAAATTCGTGTGGAGACTAGTTGCAAATTATGATTGAAACTTGTATGCATGCTAATTTTGTGGAAGTTTAGTAAATTGAAGAAGTTTCATGGAGTTTTGAAGTGGGTGTTGAACTTTGGGTGTAACCCATGAGCATTCTTGGTTAAATTGATATATAAATAGAATGAATTTGATGTTTTGCAATGTTGATGTCTATTTAATGAATGGTGCTTGATGTAGGGAAGAAACATGGTAATTGATAACATCAAGTAAGAAGCTAAGCATGAAGTAATTGTACATTGAGCTTAGAATGTTGTACGCACACCATGTGTTTGATGAAATGCCTAGATGAGTATGATATGTGAAATTGGCGTGGTGGGCCCATAACCCACAGGTCCCAGGATCGAAACCTGGCTCTGATACCAACTTGTAAAGACCGATTTTTTTTTTTTTTTTACAAAATACATTCACAACCCAAATACTTACATACCAACCATTATCATTTACAACTAGTTCAAGTTTTCAAAATATAGTTTGGATAAGTTGTCATAGGGTATTTATCCCAACATGTATCAAACACTAACCAAGGACATTGTAGATTATCAAAACATTGTTAACAAGACAAATCCCAAGACGTTAACCATGACACCCAACCCAACAAAACGCGTGTGCATTCCCACATCCGATCCGCGACTTGATCTTCAAGCATGCGCCTTACCTAGTACATAACACAACCAAAAGAGAGTTAGCTATGTATCTACCATGGATTATTCCATTATTGACATTCACCATTCTAAAACATCATACATACTTCCATGATGACCCATTAAGGTCTTTCCACCCTTTTTGACCCATTAAGGTCCTTCCACCCATTTGACCCCTAAGGCCATTTTTATTCATCCTACATAATTTCCACCTTTGACCCATTAAGGTCTTTCCAACCATTTGACCCATTAAGGCCATTTTTTCATCCTACAAAATTTCCATCTTTGACCCGTTAAGGGTCTTTCCAACCATTTGACCCATTAAGGCATTTTATTCATCCTACAAAATTTCCATCTTTGACCCGTTAAGGTCTTTCCAACCATTTGACCTATTATGGTCATTTCATTCATCCTACTAGATTTCCATCCTAGACCCATTAAGGTCTTTCCACATACTACATAACCCAACTATTTCAACTCATTTATTCAAGGCACAATAATATACACAAAAGTGACTAGTTGCAAGTCAAAACCAACTTACCTTTGTCTTGTGCGTCGTGTCCTCCTTGTTTGCTTGATCCTTCCGTCTTAATACCTACACTTGATGAACTCATAGTTTAGAACTCATGAACTCATCTTTTCTTCAATACAATTCTAGCCATAACTTAGTAATGGCTTCACATTTGCTAACCATTTTTCAATTAATCCGCATAATATTAAACATGATGCTTTTCTATTCATTCATTTAAGCATTTCAACATACACTTGGTGTGCATAAATTTTAATTAACATTCATACACCAAATTATGAACACACAACCCTCCTATCAACATTATACACTTCTACTACCATTATAACTAGCAAAATCACAACATAAGATTTCATCTTTACTAAGCTATAGCCTTGTTTGACCTACACAAAGTCAAACATGGACTCCTTCTTAAAACCCACCTTCACATACTCACATTTTCATACAATTTACCTTCAATTAACATAAATTATACATGCAACTTAGTATATTTTCTCTATTAAACAAGCTACTTCCAATTTCTAAGCTAAATTATCAAGAATCATACATTTCTACCCTTATCCAAGATTTTCAACCAATATTATCATCCTACAATTGCTAAATCTAGAGTTTAGTTCATAAGTCACTTACCTTTGCCCGTAGAATGTTATCGTCCATTCCTTCCACATGACTCGTTGTCTTCCAATCATGACATTCCTACTTTAACAAGTCAAACTTGCAAATTATTAGAACACATAACGGGTTATTCACTTCCTTTAATACCCAAGTATTACTCACCCATCTCATTATATGTGTTTGTATTCATTTTACCATTCATTCGAGTAATTGGGTTATGCCCGCCCATTTGACCCGTAATCACCCATTTATGTCTAGTGATAACATATGGGTCATTTTCACCATAAATCCATGACATCTTACTTTTAGTTCACCAATAAACCAATATATATAGCTTTCGGATATAATCCAACCCATTTAATCCATTCACTTAAGTGACCCGTTTGGTGATTCTCCCATTATTAACATAACCAACTAGACATTATGAGCACCCATAACAATTAAATCCACCAAATGAGTTAACATAAAGTTTTTCCACTTATCCATCCTTTTCATGATTACCATCTTCAAACACATCTAAATTCAATTACATAAAAGGAAGTTAAGTTTGAAAATCACTTACAAATGCGAGTAGAGGTCGAAACCATATCAAACGAACTCCGATTTAGGTGATTTAGGAGTCCATGGAACCGTCTCACCGAGACCTGCAACCCTTATTAGTTTCCGTCACCTGAAACCGCCATCACCGTCGCTGAAACGGCAAAACAGTGGCCTGAAACACTGTTTTCGAGCTGCTGTATTCTGGGTAGTAAAAACCCCTCTTCCAGGCCTCTAAATCGTAAACCCACCGTTGGATGTGATCGTCTACATGTGTTAAAGCTTGTGTCAAAATTTGAGAACGATCCGACGGTCCAATCTCTGGGAAATCGCACTTTATGACAGGTAGAAAACCTAAAAACGGGATTTTTGGACTTGGATGGTTCTCTCTCTCTCTCACACACATACTTTCTCTTTCTAAAACTTGAGGGAGGGGCATGAATGAACCAAAAATCTGATCTCCTTCCTTTTACACAACAAGGTTTGCCTATTGACACATCTACCCCTTGACTTTTAAAAGATTATAAACAAGTCAACATACTTTATTAGTATTCAAAATGTGCCAATTACATAATTCCAACATTAGATCTTGCTAGTGATTTATATGCTTCGCATTTTGTAGATAATTCACTTCTAAATTATTATTAAGCAGCTTATCCAACACATGTTAGGCATCATACTAATCAAGTATAGAGTAAAATCTCTTAATGAATAGTTCTACTAAATCATACCATCGAACTACATTTGCATATGGATTCCATCAAAACAGATTCCTCATCATGTTAGTTTTCTAACAATCCCATCAATTCTCACATGCCATTCACATTAATTCTTGCATACAATATCACACCTAATCACCTAGGCATTTCATCAAACACTTGGTGTGCGTACAACATTCTAAGCATATTATACAAGCTCCTAATACATGCATTAAACCAAACACATAATCACCTTCAATCATGACCAATTTCAACATGAACTCATCCCAACGTACATTTCTACATGTTAATTGGAGATCATTCAACAACATCGAATCATCAGCTACACTTTATTTCTTCCATTACATGGATTCTAACATTTATTCTTCAAACCTTTACAAGAAGCTAAACATTCAATTTCTTTAACTAGGTTAATCATTCTATCTAATTATTTCATGCAGTAGTACAAAATAAACATACTTATAAATAAGAATTCGGTTTTTGGGGCGTTACAAGTCTACCCCCTTAATGAAGGTTTCGTCCCCGAAACCTTGTTCATATATTCAAATAACTCAAGTTTACTCTTACCTTTCGGTTGTTTATATATTCAAATGACATACTTAGAATGCATACCTCGATATATCATGTGAAACTATACCCCATATATCCACAATGTACATCACGAGTGTCCATACCTTATTACCATTAGGCACTCATTCCTGCCTACCAAAACTCAAATTCTTGCATATGCTAAATCCTTAGCCAACATCATCTCTGCTTATTTATTTACGCATTCATTTCTTTCAAAATTTCATGCCATGTTGCAAGCCCACATTATAAACTATAAAATAACTTTACACATGACAAAGCATATTCATATGTTTTTTTTTACACTCTTACATTTACAAGAAACTTTCATGCATTTATTAATCATAATATTCTATTTTTAACCCATAAACCCTACTTAATCTTTCATTCCCGCATTAGTCACAAGGCGACCATCACGAGATTACTACAATATTCCACTATTAGTATACCTTCTAAGTGCTTTCTAAACACAAATAGTTAGCCTATATACATACGTATTTCACAAACATTCAATCATGGTATCATTATCATAACATAGTTACTATCTCTTTCCTACTAATTCGGATGTTAAACCTCATTCTATACCCACTACAATTAAATTTACTATGCACACCCGTTAGGGTGAAATTTCAAGTCGTTTCATTCATGCCTATTTGTTTCGTAGTTCGTTTCATGTACTACTAACAATTTGCACACATGCATATTTCTCAATGATATCAAGTGGGGGATGAAAGTCATTCATCATTTTTTTTTGAGCTTTAAAAGTCAAACATTCCGTACCACGTCATACTTGAACTATCACTTATTCGTACGGACGTACTATTCAATTTAATTCTTTCTATCTAACAATCATAAGCTAAGCATTTTACTAACCTTCCTTTCATGGTGTTAGCCAACGATATGTAAGCCGAATAGGTCCGCTTCTATCCAATGTTGATGCCATACTTGTCTTGGTCCAAATCACTCACATGACTAGTTCCAACTCGTAGTCATCCTTTCACCAATTCTATTGGTTTCATCATATCAAGAGTTAGATTCATCTACAAAATCAACAGTTAGTCATATAGGAGACTTTCAACAGTCCGTTGAAGGTTCCTTTCACATTCAAGGTCATCTATCTATAATTCTTTCATAAAATTCCCATTTACATACAAAACCATGTTACACATTTACATTCTTACATAAGATCCTTACATTCTATTTGCTACTTTCACAAACCTTTCAGTCGTTTGACCTTTCAAATTGTCACTTCTTACTAATTTATGACATTCAACCATCAATCCTTTCTAATCTTTCTAATGATAGTTGGAAGTATGCTTTGTACTTCCTTTTTAATCTACGAAAGCTTATGAAAACCGTATTCATTCATTTCTTGCAAAAATAAAATATTCATTTCCTTGTCAATTAAGTTATTCATACGGTTCTTAGCCACGTATTTATGTTTACTTGTCACACCAACAACTCTTAGTTGATAATTCATCATGTTTATTTCATGCGATAAGCATTTCATGCAATCTTATTAATACATGTATAACCCTTACCAATCAACTTTTTTTTTTTTACTTTTCACAAGTCAAACTATTAATGCATTCTTAACTATCTTTCCATAATTCGTTTTCTACCGTTAGTGTGTATTTCTACCCACATCAATAAAAACTATAGGTATAATACCTATTTATTCATTTCGTTGGTCGCACAACACGTGTATCCCAATGAAATTATTAACTACATACTTACAACTTTTAAATTTTTCATTGTTGGAGACGGGAATGCAATTCTCTTCTTCATCCCCGCCCGACACTACATAAAATATGGATTCTACCTCTCATTCATGCATGTTTGATCCGTACTTACCTATGGACATCTCAATCCGTTTCAAGGGTTATTCTACATTTCTATAATGTTCCACCAATTTGATCCCCTCACATGGGTCATTTTACATTTCTACAAATTTTCTACCAATTTGATCCATCATGTGGGTTATTCTACCTTCCCAATTTGCTAGGCATACCTGTGATGATTCTCACGGTCCCACGTGTATATATGCTTCTTGCTAAAAAGTTAATTATCTACCCCTTTGACTCGTGCATCATGCCACGAAGTCATTTCCCACACTTTTGACTTGTGCAACTTGCCACTAAGTCAATTTCTACACGTTGACTTGCGCATCTTGCCACAAAGTCAATTCCCACACTTTGACTTATGCGTCTTTCCACAAAGTCAATTTCCACACTTTGACTTGTGCATCTTGCCACAAAGTCAATTTCCACACGTTGACTTGCGCATCTTACAACAAAGTCAATATCCATACCTTGACTTGTGCATCTTGCCACAAAGTCAATATCCATACCTTGACTTGTGCATCTTGCCACAAAGTCAATTTCTTATCAATTGAATTTACATATTTTAATGATCCATTTATCATCCAATTATCAATAAAGGTATGCTACACCTGTTTACCAAACCCACTTACCATTCTTTCTGACCCCATATGTGATTTTATCAATTTATAAGAATCCATATGTATGGTAGGGGCTAATACATGGCCAGTGTATTAGTAAATCCTACCGTACACATGGCGTCCTATAAATCACTACGTCACATTATGAGAAAGATGAATTTCAACTTATGTCTTATTTCTTTACCCACCCATTGACAACTTATTGGGTTATTTTTCACTTGGATATCTATCCTCCCTACTGTCATACTTTTATCCACATTCATATTCTCAACTTCATTACGTCTACATTCTACTTACTACTTACTAAACTAATAAATCATACCTTCCACGCATTCCTTCCAACATGTACAATATGTCTTTATGTACGTGCCACGTTTGATTTGTGACTTCCTTCTTTCTTTCATTTTCTTGAAGTAGGAATTTATGCTCTTCACCCTCTGATAGATGACCTTTCCATTTGTTCCACATGTTCCGGGGTTTGCCCTGGACCACGTCCTAGAGGCCTCTTCATCATCCAATATAGCTCACCTTAATAAAACAACTCAATTAGTTATGTCGTATCACGTGAACTATTAATAAAATCTACCTTCAGGTCCTAATCGAGTCTTGGATTGTACGGGTCACTAATCTCAAGAGCACACGGGTTTGAGTTCAAGTACTTACCTTCTTGTACTCGATTTTGCGCCCTACTCTGACAGTAGTTGCGCCCCTGAGCAAAATATTTCCTTTCTTCGCGACTTCATTCCTAGTGCTCTCGGGTGACTTCCAATCCTTTTTAACTTGTCCCAAAACCCTCAAATGTGCTCCATTTAATGCTTTTCACCACCGTAACACTTCCAAAATCACATAAAATTAACGGTCTAATTGTGTATTAACATAGTGAACACATGGATTGAATGTATAGATCCAAGGAATGTACACTATGTTATTGTGGAGGATAAGGTTGTAAAAACCAAGAATGTGATAAGTGGGAATCATTGAAATTTTAAAGATTGAAATGCTATTGTGTGTGGTAATACTTAAATTTTGTTTCAGAATTATGGCGGATGAAGGTGATAACTCGGCGGGGGAACGTACCCGTCTTGATGAAGTAAAAGAAATGGTAGCTATAGAAGTGGGGGATGCCATAAAGGTAAACCTCCCTAAGATAATACAAGAAGTGGAAAGTAATATCTTGGGGGTGGTAGAAGGCATGATGACTAGCAAACTTGAAGAGTTGAAAAAGTTGATTGAAGAAGGGCGTCTGGTTCAAAGAATAATAAAAGATGTACATACCGGAACTTCATGGCTTGTAATCCAACAGTGTTCAATGGGAAATCGATCCGCTTGAATGTCAAAGGTGGATCTCCGATATGGAAGGGGTGTTTATTAGGAGTCATTGTGAGGCCGAGGATGAGGTGATGTTTGCTACGGGTCAATTACGACGCCGTGCAAAGGATTGGTGGGATAGCTATAGCAAGGAGTTTAGGGCAAGATCGGGTGAAAGCAATGACTTGGAATGAATTTAAGGAGGCCTTCTTGAGACATCATTGCCCTCAAACCGCAATTGATAGAATTCAAGAAGAGTTCCTCCACCTCCGACAAAAGAATGAGACGATTGACGAGATCACAAGCGTGTTTTTAGATAAGATGAAGTTCTGTCCGGAGTTGGTTCGGACTGAGAGGATGAAGATAAATCGATACCATGATATGTTGAAGACGGAATATAGAGAATTTATCACTGCATCGAAGTGTAGTACATTGAGTGAATTGATAGATTGGGCTCGTGAACGAGAAATGGAACTAAAACGACAAGAAGCAAGGGGGGAGAAAAGAAAGGCTGAAAAGAGTGTCGAACCATCCAAAAAGGCAAAGAACTACGATCAAGGCAAGAAAGATAACAAGAAGGGGGACATACCCAGTTGCAAGACGTGTGGGAAACATCATACGGGGGAGTGTCGGCTAGGGCAAAAGACATGTTACAATTGCGGGCAATCGGGACACCCATTCTACAAATGCCCCAGTCCCGTCAAGCTATGTTACAATTGCTATGAGCCCGGACATGTGAAGGCGGATTGCACGAATGCAAAGAAAGAAGCACCGAAGGAGGGTAAGAAGAATGATGCCCCTAAGGGCCGAGGAAGAATGTTCCAAATTACCGCCGAAGAGGCCAAGAGCCATCCTGAAGTTGTGACAGGTATATTCTTGATCAATAATATGCCAATGTATGTATTGTTTGATACCGGGGCTAGTAGATCGTTTATATCCGTTGAAGCGATACACCACCCATCATTCCAAATAGACAAAATGGACATACCCTTAAGCGTAGAAATAGCCGATAGCAAGAATTATTTGTTGCACAATGTTTGTAGAGGATGTAAGATCACCATTGAAGACGAGGACTTTGAAATTGATTTAGTACCCATGAGGTTGGGTGAATCAAGGTGGTGGTAGGCATGGATTGGTTAGCCAAATACCAAGCGAAATTTCAATGTGAAAGCAAAATGATCCATTTGGTATCGCCAAGTGGAAAGAAGATGAGCATCATTGGAGAAAGAAAGTTCGAAACTAAGCTGTGTACCTTGGTGGAAACTATGAAGTATGTCCGAAATGGAGAGAAGGCATTTATGGCCTATGTGTTGGACACAACAATTGGCACCCCCAAAATTGAAGATGTGCCAATTGTTAGTGAATTCCAAGATGTTTTCCCGGATAACCTTCCCGGGCTTCCTCCCGAACGCGAAGTGGAATTTCGGATCGAATTGGTGCCCGGTGCTCAACCGTTGCTAAGGCACCATATCGATTGGCGCCTACGGAGTTACGGGAATTGATGGCACAACTCCAAGAGTTACTTGATAAGGGCTTTATACGCCCTAGTGTTTCGCCTTGGGAGCCCCCGTGCTATTTGTTAAAAAGAAGGACGGATCTATGCGAATGTGCATAGACTACCGGGAATTAAATAAATTGACGGTGAAGAATCGATACCCCTTACCCCGAATTGATGACTTATTTGATCAACTTCAAGGGGCGAGTTGGTTTTCAAAGATCGACTTGCGATCGGGTTACCACCAATTGAAGGTGCGGGATGAAGATGTACCCAAAACAGCATTCAGGACTCGATATGGACATTACGAGTTTCTAGTGATGTCCTTCGGGTTGACGAATGCTCCAGCCGCGTTCATGGATCTAATGAACCGGGTGTGTCGCCCAATGTTGGATCGTTTTGTGATTGTATTCATAGACGATATCTTGATATATTCTCGTAGTGAAACGGATCACGCGAATCACTTACGGGAAGTTCTTGAAACCCTTCGAAAGGAAAGACTTTATGCCAAATTTTCAAAATGTGCATTTTGGCTAAGGGAAGTCCAGTTTTTGGGTCACGTAGTGAATAAAAGCGGCATTTTGGTGGACCCGTCCAAAGCTAAAGCGGTAGTAGAGTGGGTTGCTCCTAAGAACCCGAGTGAAGTACGAAGCTTTTTAGGCTTGGCAGGTTACTATCGAAGATTCATACAAGACTTTTCGAAAATAGCCTTGCCATTAACCAAATTGACAAAGAAGCATGAAAGTTTCGTTTGGGGTGAAGATCAACAAAAGCATTCCAATTGTTGAAAGAAAAGCTATCTAGTTCGCCAATCCTAACATTGCCCGAGGGAACGAAGATTTTGTTGTATATACGGATGCCTCTCATCAAGGGCTGGGGTGCGTCTTGATGCAAAGGGGAAGGTCATTGCCTATGCCTCAAGACAACTTAAAACTCATGAGTGTAATTACCCAACCCATGATTTGGAATTGGCAGCTGTGGTATTTGCCCTAAAGATATGGAGGCACTACCTGTATGGAACAAAGTGCACCATTTATTCCGATCACAAAAGCCTCAAATACTTCTTTGAACAGAAGGATCTCAATATGAGGCAGCGAAGGTGGCTAGAGTTAATTAAAGATTACGACTGTGATATTCTATATCACCCGGGTAAAGCTAATGTTGTGGCTGACGCCCTGAGCCGAAAGGAATATCCACCTCCAATTCAAGTGAGAGCTGTGGGTATTGTGGTTACGCCTAACCTTCTAGATACAATACGAGAGGCACAAATCAAGGCTTTACAAGCAGAAGATTCAAAGAAAGTAAGAATGAAGGGAATTATTGACAAGCTAGAAGAGAATGCAAGTGGAATCAAGACCCGGTATGGTCGAATTTGGATTCCATGGCCTTGTGAAGTGAAGACTCTTTTGCTCAATGAGGCTCACAAGTCCCGATTGTCGGTTCACCCGGAGCAACAAAATGTATCGGGACCTAAAAAGGGATTATTGGTGGCCCGGAATGAAGCGTGATATAGTTAAGTATGTAGAGAAATGTTTGACTTGTTCCCAAGTCAAAGCTGAACACCAAAGACCCTATGGGAAGTTACAACCACTTGAGGTACCGGTTTGGAAATGGGAAGAAATAACGATGGACTTAGCCACTAAACTTCCCAAAACAAAGAAGGGGCATGATGCGATTTGGGTCATAGTTGACCGGCTTACAAAAAGTGCCCACTTCTTAGCAATCCGGGAGTCATATACCTCAGAAAGAATGGCGGAAATTTATGTGAACGAAATAATATCCCGTCATGGGGTGCCCACGTCCATCGTGTCGGACCGAGACACTCGGTTCACGTCTCGGTATTGGAGGAAGTTTCAAGAAGAATTGGGTACTAAGTTGTTGATAAGTACCGCGTACCACCCTCAAACGGATGGGCAAACTGAAAGAACAATCCAAACGCTCATGGATATGCTTAGGGCATGTGTTCTTGACTTTGGAGGAAATTGGGATGATCACCTACCATTGGTAGAATTTGCCTATAATAATAGCTATCATAGTAGTATCCAAATGGCCCCATTTGAAATGTTGTATGGGAGGAAATGTAGGACTCCCGTTTGTTGGGGGAAGTGGGTCAACGGGAGCTAGCGCCAAAAGACTTGGTATCACTTACCAATGAAAAGATTAGCCTTATACGGGCTAGAATACAAGCCGCTCAAGATCGTCAGAAGGCATACGCAGATCGAAGAAGGCGCCCCATTGAATTCCAGGTCGGGGACTTTGTGTTATTGAAGGTCTCCCCTTGGAAGGGGATCATAAGGTTTCGTAAGCGCGGGAAGTTGGGCCCGCATTATATCGGGCCATTTAAAATCTTGGCACGGGTTGGACAAGTTGCTTATCAGTTAGAATTACCACCATCTCTTAGTGGAATTCATAACACATTTCATGTGTCACAATTGCGGAAGTGCCTTGCGGATGAAACTGCCTATGTGCCCCTCGAAGACATAGAAGTTGATGACAAGTTGAATTATGTAGAAAAGCCGGTAGCCATAAAAGATTTCAAGGTAAAGCGGTTGCGTAATAAGTCCATAAACCAAGTTTTGGTTCAATGGCAACACCGGAAAGGCTCAGAACTCACCTGGGAATCGGAAGAAGAGATGCGGACTCACTACCCAACTTTATTTGGTACGTATTAAGGTTTCGGGGTCGAAACCTCTGTAAGTGGGGTAGACTTGTAACACCCCAAAATTTAAAATAATACTAGTAGAGGGTAGTGGGTAAGCATGTACATAAATGAATAGACTAAATTGCTAATGTTGAAAAATAAAGGGGTAATTAGTTAGTAACCTAAATGTAACCTAAAGTAACTAGTAGTCAAAAGGGGAGGGGCTGAAATGGTATAATTACTAAACTATGGGTTATTAGTGGGGGTTTGATACAAGAAATAAACTCCAGGAAATGAGTTCACGATTTTGATGAAAAGAAAGAACACCCCAACCTAAAAACCCACAAATCAGCCCCAAATCCAAGCAGTAATTAGTTGTTGAACCTGCATGTGTAGGGAATTCGAGTTCTTAGGTCATTATAAACACAAGGTGAGTTGTAGAATGTATTTGATGGTTGTTTTATGTTGATGAAATTCTTGGATAAGGGTAGAAATGTATGATTCTTGATAATTTAGCTTAGAAATTGGAAGTAGCTTGTTTAATAGAGAAAATATACTAAGTTGCATGTATAATTTATGTTAATTGAAGGTAAATTGTATGAAAATGTGAGTATGTGAAGATGGGTTTTAAGAAGGAGTCCATGTTTGACTTTGTGTAGGTCAAACAAGGCTATAGCTTAGTAAAGATGAAATCTTATGTTGTGATTTTGCTAGTTATAATGGTAGTAGAAATGTATAATGTTGATAGGGGTTGTGTGTCCATAATTTGGTGTATGAATGTTAATTAAAATTTATGCACACCAAGTGTATGTTGAAATGCTTAAATGAATGAATAGAAAAGCATCATGTTTAATATTATGCGGATTAATTGAAAATGGTTAGCAAATGTGAAGCCATTACTAAGTTATGGCTAGAATTGTATTGTATTGAAGAAAAATGAGTTCATGAGTTCTAAACTATGAGTTCATCAAGTGTAGGTATTAAGACGGAAGGATCAAGCAAACAAGGAGGACAAGACGCACAAGACAAAGGTAAGTTGGTTTTGACTTGCAATTAGTCACTTTTGTGTATATTATTGTGCCTTTAATAAATGAGTTGAAATAGTTGGGTTATGTAGTATGTGGAAAGACCTTAATGGGTCTAGGATGGAAATCTAGTAGGATGAATGAAATGACCATAATAGGTCAAATGGTTGGAAAGACCTTAACGGGTCAAAGATGGAAATTTTGTAGGATGAATAAAATGGCCTTAATGGGTCAAATGGTTGGAAAGACCTTAACGGGTCAAAGATGGAAATTTTGTAGGATGAATAAAATGGCCTTAATGGGTCAAATGGTTGGAAAGACCTTAATGGGTCAAAGGTGGAAATTATGTAGGATGAATAAAATGGCCTTGGTGGGTCAAATGGGTGGAAGACCTTAGTGGGTCAAAAGGGTGGAAAGACCTTAATGGGTCAACATGGAAGTATGTATGATGTTTTAGAATGGTGAATGTCAATAATGGAATAATCCATGGTAGAATACATAGCTAACTCTCTTTTGGTTGTGTTATGTACTAGGTAAGGCGCATGCTTGAAGATCAAGTCGCGGATCGGATGTGGGAATGCACACGCGTTTTGTTGGGTTGGGTGTCATGGTTAACGTCTTGGGATTTGTCTTGTTAACAATGTTTTTGATAATCTACAATGTCCTTGGTTAGTGTTTGATACATGTTGGGATAAATCCCCCATGACAACTTATCCAAACTATATTTTGAAAACTTGAATTAGTTGTAAATGATAATGGTTGGTATGTAAGTATTTGGTTGTGAATGTATTGTAAAAAAAAAAAAAAATCGGCCTTTACATAGATCGTCAAAACACCCATGGATAATTACATACAAGTTCGCAGAAGCTTGTGTTCTTTCAAGATGACCAAAAACCCTAAACCCTAGCTGCACACTAACATTCTATTTATAGGCTGAGCTCTTATGGGCCTGCGCACTTAGCTTAAGTGCGCAGGGCCTTCTGTTAAGTGCTCAAATCAGCTAGGGTTTCCAAAAGTATTCAATAAACATAAAAGACCCTCTAACTTCTAAACAACATAATAAACAATCAAAACACTTGATTCTGGTAACTGTGGTCTCAAAATAACCCAACATAAAGGCCGATAGAAGAGCAAACATGTTCTTGTGCTATTTCTATGGTTAGCTTACCAAGGTTTGAGGTGGACATTGTTGTGTGTTTGAAGAAACAAAAACTGAATGAGTACGTGTTTGTAGAATTGGAATGACTGTGGGTTGTAGTTGAGGTGGAGTAGGAGGCTATCCAAATGGACAAGGTTGATTCATTTGTATGATAGGAGGTTGTGGATGGGGAACGGTTTGAAATCTAAAAGGATCTAGCATTGTGGATGACACAAATGCAGTTTGTGGTCGGGTACGGTTGAAATTTGTGATGTGATATTGGTAGCACCATAGTAATCTTCAGGATTTTGTGAAAAAAGGCATTCTAGTTGCTTTTCTACCTTCCTCGTTTGCTTTGTTTTCCACCTTCAAATAAAACTCATTAAGTGTCATCTTGTAAAACGATCCCATCTATTTAGGCATATCTAAATATTAAGAGGGTGTTTGGGATTGAGTTTGGAAATGCAAAAGTGCTTTTTGGTCAGAAGTGCTTATTGGCTTATGACTTTTTGAAAAGGAGTTTTAGAAAGAGTGTTTGGATTAGCTTTTGAGATGAGAAAAGTCAAAAAGTCAATAGATTGTTATTTTTTATAGTGTTTCGCTTAACTTATTGTGAATATTGGTTGTATGGGTGGTAGATTTGTAATTTTTTTCTAAAAGTCAAAGCCAAAAGCCAGGATTTCTAATTTTTCAAAAACAGTTTTTCCACCCTTAAAAGCCAAAAGCCAAATATCAAAACAGAAAGTGCTTTTGGGTTACACAAACAGCTTATTGACTTAATAAGTCAATAAGTTGTTTTGAAACTCAATCCCAAACACCCGTCCAATGCAAGGAAAACATCAAATATAATAAAGATTTCAAATATTCTTTTCGTTGGTAAACATCAAATATCAGTATTATAACTCTTTGATCTCTAATTTACCATCTAGTTAACAAATCTTATAATATTCTTATCCAACCTCTAACATATTAATATCATCATCATCATACTCAGTTAATCCCACCTATAGCAAAGCTAAGGTAGGGTCTGAGGAGGGTAGATGTAGACAGCCTTACCTCTACCCCTAAGAATAGAGAGGCTGCTTCCAGTGAGACCCCCGGCTCAATGTGGTTTGGTATCAAGCTAGCCTTGGACATAAGGCACAAAACACTTAGCAATCGGGACAAACCCGATCGGTGCATGTACCCCCTTTGTCTTTTGGCTATCAACGCCACCACATGATGCATGATTAACCATCCGTCATTCTTAACGTTATTTTCACGAAATTAGTAAAAATAACGTTAAAACAAGTGCAATTTTACTTTTGCCCCTGAGGACCACAGATATATATATTATATGGGGCGACCTCTAACATATTAATCTTCATAAATATTATGAATGAATATTTTATAAAATATATGCCAAGTTGCGAAGCTTCCCTCCTATTGCTTGACTTCGTCGTCCTCGTTTTTCTTTTAACGACCCTCATCTTCTTCATTAAGCAATCATCTACATGAGTCCATAGAATCATGTCGCCTATAAATACCCTCCCCAACATTCTCACTCTACACTCACCTCCTCCTTAATCAACCTTCTCTTTCTACTTTCTAGAGAGAGAGAGAAAAGCAATCAGAAACACATAAACTCAACATCATCAGATACTTATAAACTTAGAGCAATACATGGAGAAGGTACTGATCATATTACTGATTCATGTCCATTACATTTTTGCAATATTTTTAATCAGTTTACCTGACTTTGTATGATGAAATGTTTTTGCAGCAAAAGATTGTGGTGAAGGTGGGCATAACCGGCGAAAAGAAAATTCAAAAAGCATTGCAGATCGCAGTTGGTGTCTCCGTAAGATCACCCGTTTCATGATATTAGAGAGAATATATTAACTACGTTACTTATATAACAGTATAATAGTCCTTCACGGGTAGCTTAGTTGGTGAATGGAACAGGGATCTCTTTTGGAGGTCTCAGGTTCGATTCCCTCGAAGGACATAATGAGAAATGATGGATGACTCATGGCCTATGGTCATGAGTTCGAGTCCTGATCTCGCCAGGTTTTACCGGTTCACTACTGTCGTGCCTTCAGGCGAGTATGTGGGTCGGGTTTTCCCCGGAAGCGGGCTGTCGGGCGGGCTAGGGGGTTCGTGCGTCCGGGGTGGGCTGGACTGTGCCCTGTCTTTACCACTGGGGGGCCGCGTACGAAGTACCCGGCGTTGTTTAGTTGGCCGTTCAAAAAAAATATAACAGTAAAATAATATCTTCTAACTATAGTAACAATACAACAATAAACTCTAACTAATATATTCTTTGACTCTTTATTGTCACAAACAGGAGTTGAATCCGCGTCTTTCGTTGGGTCAGATAAAGAACAGATCGCGGTGACTGGTGTAGGTATCGACTCCATTGAACTAACAACCTTATTAAGAAAAAAGATTGGATACACGGAGCTGGTAAAGCGTCGGTCCACCGGATGCAAAGAAAGACGAAAAGAAAGATCCAAAGCCAGGTGAGGCGACGATGCAATTTGATCCGTACCCATACTACTATTATAACTATGGCGTGCCCTACTATAGTGTATATCCGTATTGAGAGTTCATAAACTAAAAACATAGTGCAGAAATTTTGTTTCAAAATAATTGTGAATTAGCTTCATGTCAACCTTTTTTTGTTATATAAATATTGTTCAAGTTTATATCAATTTCATCTCTCAATTTTGTTGTCATGAAAAATAGTATTATTTGATCTGAGAACATTTTGGAAATCTTTATGATGAAAGCAAAATGGATGATTTTGTGATTGATTTGAAAATAGAGATCAAAATACTATAGGGTGATGTTGTTGTGTAGTTGACAATAAAATAGTTTTATTACTAATTCAAGCTGGTTGAATATCCTATGATTCTATGTTATTGATTTGGACTTGAAAAAGTATAAAGACTTGAGGGACAGACCGTAACATCACCCACTTGACCCGAATGTTCGGGGGGTCGGAAGTCACCGGGGGTTAGAAGTCACTAGTTTCGGGGGGTCGAAAACCAGTTTCGGGAGGTCGAAACCCTATATTTTCAAAATTTTCTATACGAATACTATATAATCGGAACTTCTGCGCGAAAATCCGGGGGGGTCGGCCGCCCCTCCCCGCCCCTACAATGCTGCGCCACTGTTCAGACTACGTTGTCTGAATCGGGTCCAGGCTAGTACGGTGAGGACTATGGCTTTCGTTTTGGAAACCGTACTGACTCCACACGAGTTTCATCGCTGAAGTAACAGCCGGATGAAAACCGGTCAGCTCATATTCGAACTTGTATTAATTAGTAGTTCACAAGCTCTTATCTTCATTGCTTTGTGTGCTCCAGGATTCGAACCTATGACTAGGCCCACCTCTCTTCATCGCATGACTAACTGGGCCATGCCAGAAGGTCAACCTTTGCATTTTATAATAATAAATACTTTATTAATTTATTATTTACAAAGTTGTTCTAAAAAATGAAATTAAAACATAGTGGAAAAGGGAAAAAAATCCAAACGTAATACGTACACTAGCAGAAGTAAATTTGCGCGTCACGACCAGGTATTGATTCCGCATAAAACCTATAACGCTTGTATGAGGAAGAAAATTTATGTCGAGACATATGTTGAAAGAACTAGGTCGTAATTAGGATAATCAAATAAGAAGTACAAATACACTTCACTTTTCACGGTTGTTTGATATGTAAAGATTTTATAAATGTTTGTGTAACTAGTATTTGAACCCGCGCGATGCCGCGACTCAAACCTACTTAACAAACAATTAAAATCTTATCATTTGGTACCGCAAACCAATTTTGATTGCAATTAATTAACTCGATAAAACTTGCATTTAGAGCTATAGATACAAAATATTATATAAAGATCACAACTGATAACATGTAAAAGGATACAATCAGTGGTAGTATATGTACAGGAAAGATATGAACATGAATTAACATCTAAATAATATGATGATTGTTCAAGTCAACAGTTAATACGGTCATTTCATATTAATTTAACTTCATTCGGATCTTGCAAGATTGCACTACGGTTTAAGCCTTTCATAGTTTCATTATAACTTAACTTGATTTGGATCTTGCAAGTTCTCCATCAACTTATGCACATCTCTCGCCCTATAAAGTTACTAAAAATACACAAATAAATATTATATATTCTTCAACCCCTTAATGTTCCAAAAATCACTTATCTAGTTCGAGTAATTTCACATACCCGTGATCAAAAGGACCAGACAAAACGGGGCAAAAGAACTTTCCATGCCAGCTTCGGTTCCAACTGCGTTACGCAACGTCAACTTAGCATTTTCATCCTGTTTCTGCCCGAGTGGCAGGCAGCCTTCATGGAAACTTGGCTTCACTAATATAGACTGTTTTCATATCTTTTTTCCGCTTTTACACATTATTTTCGGGAACACTCGTAACTATTGAAACTGATCCAAACTCAAGCACGTGCATGCATGAGGTGGCATAGTCAACTAGCCGTTTGATCTCGAAGAAGTTCTCTCCAGTATTTCAGCATTTTCAGTTTTAGTTTGAATAAGTAGTATGGTTGTTATGTAGTTCTATTTTTCAGGCTTAGAGCCGTTAGTCTGTTTAGTATTTATAGCTTGTTCATGTGATGGTTTTACCACACACAATTCTCAATTTCACTATCAATAATATTCGAGAGAACTTTTGCAATTATCTGTGTTTACATTGTTTCTGATCCATCAGTGGTATCAGAGCTAGTCTCTATCAAACATTGCTCGTACTCTCGTTTACTCTCCAATGGCTGATCAAACAAGCAATTTACCTACTGCACCAACTCCAATCCCTGTGTTTAAAGGAGATGGATACGATCACTGGAGTATTAGAATGAAAACAATCTTAAGGTCTCGTGATCTATGGGATTTTGTTGAGGTTGGAGTGGATCACACTGAACAAGATGCTGCCAAACTCAGAAATCAAAAGAAAAAGGATGCTCATGCAATGGCCCTCATTCAACAGGCTGTGCATGATCATCTATTTTCTCGAATAGCATCTGCTGAGTCAGCAAAAGAAAGCTGGGAAATTCTGAAGATGGAATACCAGGGAGACAACCAGGTCAAGGCTATTAAGCTACAAGGTCTTCGAAGAGAATTTGAAAACCTTGCTATGAAAGAAACTGAACAAGTGGGAGATTATTTCTCTCGTGTGATGGCTATTGTTAGCCAAAAGAGATCTTATGGAGAAGTAGTCACAGATCAAACCATAGTAGAAAAAAATTCTCAGGAGTCTTTCTCCTAAATATGACTATATAGTCCCTTCAATAGAAGTATCGTTTGATCTGTCCAAGCTTTCACCAGTGAAGCTTATGGGATCTCTACAATCTCAAGAAGAACGAATCAACAGCAGAATACAAGAGAAGCCTGAAAGAACAGAAGAACATGCTCTTCAAGTCATGCATGACCCTAGCAGGACTCCATTTCCTTCAAATTCAAGAGGAAGAGGCAAAAGCAACTACAGGGGTCGTGGTAGGGGTAGAAGTTTTGACAGAAATAAGATTCCACAATGCAATGTATGCAAAAAGTTTGGGCACCTTGCAAAGGATTGCTGGTACAATGAAGAACAACATGTCAACATGGCAGGAGAGGTTACTGAGAAAGAAGAAGTGACTGAAGAACCTCATCTATTCATGGCCATGATTACACAAGTAAGTGAACCCAATAATCTTTGGTTTATCGACTCTGGTTGCTCAAATCATATGACAGGCTCAAGAGACAGTTTTGTTGATTTGAATGAAAACTTCAACCTTGGGGTTCAACTTGGCAACAAGAAAACCTTAAGTGTTGAAGGTAAAGGAACTGTCAAAATCTTCACAGGACCATCTCAATACAAACTGCTGAGTAATGTTTATTATGCACCATCACTTGAGTACAATCTACTCAGTGTTGGACAACTAATGAAGAAGGGGTACTCCTTACTGTTTGCTGATGGTAAATGTATCATCAAAAACAATGGAGTACATGTTATGCAAGTGATGGTCTCAGGCAACAATCTTTTTCTCCTTGATGCAACCAAGTCTGAAGCAGCAACAGGTACTGCTCTCTCTCATGCTCAGTTATGGCATAGAAGGTTTGGGCATTTGAACTTTGGCAGTCTTAAAGACTTACATACCAAACAAATGGCTATTGGTATGCCCAAGATTGGTGGATCAGAGATATGTGAAGGATGTATTCTTGGTAAACAAACAAGACAATCCTTCACATCACATTCATGGAGAGCCAAGAAGAAGTTAGAACTCATCCATGCAGATCTCTGTGGTCCCATGCAGGTACCTAGTTTGGGTAAAAGCTACTATTATTTTCTGCTAATTGATGATTATACTAGAATGTCTTGGGTTTACTTTCTAACAAATAAGGCAGAAGCATTCTCTAAGTTCAAAGTATTTAAAGCCTTGGTGGAAAAGCAAAGTGAGCAGCAGATCAAAGTGTTGAGATCAGATAGGGGTGGTGAATTCTGTTCAAAGGAGTTCAACACCTTTCTTGAAGAAGCAGGCATAAGAAGAGAGCTGTCCCCTCCACACACACCTCAGCACAATGGTGTAGTGGAGAGGAAGAATAGAACAATAATGGGGATGGTTAGAAGCATGCTGAAAGACAAAGGTTTGCCCAATTTTCTGTGGGCTGAAAGTGTTGCTACTGCTGTTTATACTCTCAACAGGTCTCCCACAACTGCTAATGAAGACAAGACTCCCTATGAGCTATGGTATAATGAAAAGCCTGATGTGTCCATTTTGAGAACTTTTGGATGCATTGGGTATGGACATACATATGCTCAAGGGAGGAGGAAGCTTGATGATCGATCAAACAAAATGGTTTTTATTGGTCATTCTGTGCAGGTACAGGTTATAGATTATACAGCCCAACAACAAAGAAGTTTGTGACAAGACCCAGAGATGAGGTGACAATTTTGGAAGATGCTAAGTGGGACTGGAAAGCAACATACAACTCTACTCCTGATCAATATGAGAGATTGTATGTTGATCCATTTCTACTTGATGAGGAGGACTTAACTCAAGATCAGGTTGCTCCTGAAGATGATCTTAATGAAGCTGCAGGTTTTGAGCCTCAAAGCCCAGTTACTAGTGTGCAGTCAAGTACAGCTGAACAAGGTTCAAGCTCCAGTTCAAGTGGTTCTTCTGGTCCTGGCAGGGTCATAACAGTGGATGATTTGTATGCCTCTACACAGGTTGTTAATACTCCTCATTGTGACTTCATGAATCTTCATTTTGCCTTAAAGATTGCAGATCCAACCATGTTCAAAGAAGCTGTAAAGAAGAAGGAATGGCTAAAGGCAATGAATGAGGAGTTGACCTCAATTGAAAAGAACAACACCTGGGAATTAGTAACTCTTCCCAATGGAAAAAATGTTGCGGGGCTGAAATGGTTATTCAAGACAAAAGTGGGGCCAGATGGGAACATCTTGAAGCATAAGGCACGCCTTGTTGCTAAGGGATATTCTCAGAAGAAGGGAATAGACTTTGAAGAAACATTCGCACCTGTAGCCAGATTTGAAACAATCAGGCTTGTTCTTGCAGTTGCAGCTCACCATGGGTGGCTTGTACATCAATTAGATGTCAAGTCTGCCTTCCTAAATGGTGATCTTCTTGAAGATATATATGTAGAACAGCCTGAGGGTTTTGAAGTTCAAGGAGTGAAGAGAAAGTCTATAAGCTGAAGAAAGCCCTTTATGGATTAAAGCAGGCTCCAAGGGCCTGGTACTCTAAGATTGATGGGTATTTTCATGATCATGGTTTCAAGAAAAGTTTAAATGAGCCTACCTTATATGTCAAAAGAACTGGTAAAGATAGTATCATCTATGTGTGTTTATATGTAGATGACATTATCTGTACCAGTTCCAATGATCAACTGATTCAAGAATTTAAAGAAGGAATGAAGAGTGTCTTTGAAATGACAGACATGGGTCAGCTTCAGTATTTTTTGGGCCTTGAAGTCAAGCAAACTGATGATGGAATCTTTGTTAGCCAAGAAAGGTATGCCCTCAATTTAATAAGCAAATTTTGCATGAAAAACTGCAAGAGTGAAGGGATTCCTATGTGTCCTCAAGAGAAATACATCATGGATGATGGAGAATTGAAAGTGAATGAATCTGAATACAGAAGTCTCATTGGAGGTTTGATCTACTTGACACACACCAGACCAGACTTGTCTTATGCTGTTGGTGTGTTGTCAAGATTCATGCAAAGACCATCAAAAGTTCATTCAGGGGCAGCTAGAAAAGTCCTAAGGTATATAGCTGGAACCAGCCATCTTGGTCTATGGTACAAAAAGAATAGTCAGCTACAACTAATGGGCTATACAGACAGTGATTGGGCTGGAAGCACTGATGACAGAAAAAGTGTGTCAGCTAATGTTTTTCTTCTAGCAGGAGGTGCTATCTCATGGTCTTCAAAGAAGCAAAGTACAGTGGCTCTCTCTAGTACTAAGGCTGAGTACATATCAGCCACAACTGCTACTTGTCAAGCCATTTGGCTTAGAAGGTTGCTTGAAGATCTAAGCGTTAGTCAGTTGAATGCCACTAGTATCCTATGTGACAATAAGTCTGCTATAGACTTATCCAAGAATCCAGTTCTTAACAATAAAACAAAGCACATAGAGCTGAAGCATCACTTTATCAGGGACATGGTTACACAAGGTCAAGTTAACTTGGATTATTGCAGCACCAATGATCAGTTTGCAGACATTCTCACAAAGGCTCTCCCCAAAGAAAAGTTTGTTTATTTCAGGCATCGGATTGGAGTTAAGGAGTTTGTATCAAGGGGGGTATTGAAACTGATCCAAACTCAAGCACGTGCATGCATGAGGTGGCATAGTCAACTAGCCGTTTGATCTCGAAGAAGTTCTCTCCAGTATTTCAGCATTTTCAGTTTTAGTTTGAATAAGTAGTATGGTTGTTATGTAGTTCTATTTTTCAGGCTTAGAGCCGTTAGTCTGTTTAGTATTTATAGCTTGTTCATGTGATGGTTTTACCACACACAATTCTCAATTTCACTATCAATAATATTCGAGAGAACTTTTGCAATTATCTGTGTTTACATTGTTCTGATCCATCAGTAACCAACTTTCAATTCTTTTCAACCGATTCGTGCTCTTCGTCTTTAATAAGTTGTCGATAGCCTAACCAAAAAATAGTAAACACAATCAAATCTAAATGTTATATCCTTTTTAAATATATCAATTTACCTGTGAATGAATTCAGAACAAACCTTTACATGTAACTGATATTAGCATGAAAATGCAAAACAACATCAAATCTCTGTAATGTAGAAATACGCAAACTCATACATGTATTTTAGTACTACCAATTCTATGTATCTATTCAACCGTCACTCACACACATATTACATATATCTATATTCACATAGTTAGTATATAATTTTTTCTTAAAGTTGTATACATATTTATTAACTATCTATAGATCAACTCGTCAACTAATTAGGACAGAAACAAAAACCTTCAATGAAAGACGATTATGAAGCAACATTTTTGTCGTTCTTTAGAAGCAACTAATAGATGAATTTGTGTTTCAAAACAAAACAACCCAAAACAAATCCGACAATAGGCAAAATCAACTAAATAACTTTAAGAAACAGAGAAGAGCATACCGATTCCTCAAGCGAAATCGATGGCGTCGACTTCAAATCACAGGTAAACAGACATAGGTCAACCATCAAAGAGACATAGACTACCGGAGCTGACCAGAGATGGTGTCAACTTTAAATCGTTGTACTTTGACGGGGTCTGAATTGTTTATAATGACTACCGAAGATGGCAACCATGGTGATCGTCGCTTTTTGTAGAGGGAGGAGAGAGATAGGCGGTAGTTGTAATGGCGGTGGTGTTGACGATGACTGCGTTAGGGAGATGGAGTTTCTCTGTCTTGTGTTTTATGGATGTATACTTAACTGGGAGAAACTTAAGCCGTAAACGTGGCAAAATGTAAACCATATACAATAGCTACTGAGAGAGACCAAAGTTTATAGAAAGGAATGCTTCAATTGGTTGTATCCTAAGGTACAAAAAAAGATGCATAAACCATCTTCTAAATGTATATATATATAATGAGATATTTAAAAATATATTTTGAGATCACTATTATCAAACATATTGCACTTATCAAAATAATATTTAAAAATAGCAAAGTACATATTGTTCATATGCTTCTAAAATTTTGGATTTGGTGCATAGATTTCCAAATATACACCAAATAGATTTCCAAACATACACCAAAGGTTTCTTGAGATTTGTAATTTGTAATGAGTTTGGTTCCTAATTAATAAATCTTGATCCAAGTTTGGGACTAATTATGTTACAAAGTGTAAACCACATAAATCATTCAAATTTTTTTAGAAAAAAAAAATTGGTTCTAAATATTACAAAGTGCAAAAAAAGATTATTTGTGTACTTTTAAAAGAACTAGGGGTCAAATTCAAAATTCAAAACACCATACATCTATGTACTTTACTCATTTAAAAGGGTCATATTATTTGCACCGTGAAAATTATTATTTACACTAATGATATGGCACATGATTTAAAATAGGGAAAATGAAATTTAATAATCTCAACTTTGGGGGTTGAAAGGGAGCAATCCCAACTTGAAAGTTGTAATATAAACTTGTCAATATTTTTATTCTAATGGTCCCAAACTAACCCTAGTTAAGTTTTTCTGTTAAGTGCCACGTGGCAGTCCTACGTGGCACAGTATGTCCAGCTGGTAAAAAACGTAGGCCCCACTTGTTTTTTCAATTAAAAAAATCTATTAATTATTTTAAAAAAATCTTTAAAAATGTGGGCCCCACACCACCCCACCTACACCACCACCAACCACCAACACCACCACGACCAACCACCAACCACCTGTTACGAAGAACCCTAATTCTATACTCGATCAATTGACCAACGATTCGAACCTGTTAATCAAATTAATGTTAGGGCTATTATAGAAAAATGAATTCCGAACAAAACCATACTAAATAATCACACTAACCTGTTCGTTTTCGAGGTGTAATCGATTAAAAAGGGTGTTCGGCCACCGAGCATAAATGATAAAACCAACGAATTGGAGCTTGATTTGGATGTTTTTGATGGGGGTTTTTGCACAGAATGGATCGACTAAGATGCAGGAATGATTATATGGCTTCAATTCGTGGTATTTATAAACGATTCAATAAGTGGGTTTGTTAAAATGACGGTGGTGGTGGTGGTGGTGGTGAAGATGACGGTGGTGGCAGGTGGTTGTGGTAGTGGTGGTGGTGGTGGTGGTGATGGTGGCGGTGGTGGTGGTGAAGATGACGGTGGTGGTGGCAGGTGGTTGTGGTGGTGGTGGTGGTGGTGAAGATGATGAAGATGATGGAGATGGTGGATAATGGGCCCACCCTTTTTTTGACAGATCCACACTTTATGCCACGTAGGACTGCCACGTGTGATGCCAACGTGGCACTTAACAGAGAAAACTAACTGAGGTTAGTCTGGGACCAACAAAATAAAAAGGTTGACAAGTTGGAACTGCTGTCTTACAACTTTCAAGTTGGAACTGTTATCTTCCAACCCCCCAAAGTTGGGATTATTAAATTTCATTTCCCCTTTAAAATATAAGTTAATCGCTTTCTTACATTTTTACTAACTCTTTCATTTAATGTATAATTGATTTTCTTATTATAAATTTTAATAAATATAAGTAAACCTCACTTTTCGTCTTTGTGTTTTGTCAAAAATAACACTATTAATCCAATACTTTTTTTATTACTCTTGCAGTCCAATAGTTTATGGGTTTATTTCATATTCAGTCCACACCATTAACATAGTTTTGTAAAATTAATGTTGATATATTATACGATGAAGGAACGTGAATGGACTATTTTACCCTTGAGTTTAATAAATTTAACTGAATCTTTTAACTCAGTTAGTGATAAAAGACACAATATGCAAGAAATAAAGATACTTTGAACATAAAATGAAAAAAAAATTAAAAGACATGTTTCATAATTTATATCATACATAAAGTACATAATGTGTAATTTTCTTTATTTAGAAAGTAAATTAAAGATATTATATGTAATTTTGTATATAAAGATATTGTTATATGTAATTTTAAGTAAAAAAAATTGACTTTTACATATAAGTAAATTAACATATAATATCAACAAAAGGTAACGGTCAGCTGGTCTATAAAATGAAAACAAAACTTATATGTAAAAGTCAATTTTTTTATTATTAAAAAGATTATACTTCGAGATCGTCTCGAGGTTGAAAAATCTAATATTAAAAATCAATTTCATATATGAAATAGACTAATGCGCTATACAGTTACATGCAGGAAAACTTTGGGTAACACCTACTCTAAAACAATTAATAATGTATCTTCAATGTTAACACCTAACCTTAAACAATATATAACTCTAATGTTAATATCTAACCTAAAACAATGTACAACTCCAATACACACCTGTTGAAAATAAAATTCATATTTACTGGTTTGGACATAATTAGTGACTTGCCTATACATGATTAATGAATTACCTGAACAATTTATGTTTTTTTCCATTATGAACAAAACCCCATAGAAAATAGTCGTTTTTTTTCTCTATTTTTTATATATCACTATGGTACTCGTTGGAAAGATAATACAACACTCGTTAATTTGGTGTAATTTTTTTCTTTAAAAAATCTTGTATATAAAAGATATTAACGTTTGAAAAATCTTGTACATGAAAGATATTAACGCTCGTTAATTTTTTTTTCTTAAAATCACTTAATGCCACATGGTATGACATGTCATTGCAAGGGGATGATGCCCTCTTTAAGTACCATATGGGATTTAGATTATGTGGTGTGGTTTAGGCAAGGCTTGGAAAGCCTTGCCGTCACGTCACCAAAACTGGGCCCCACATGGTTTTAGACATTTTGAGAACTACCCAAGAGTGTGACGGTAGTCCTCATTGGTAGTCCTTCACTGCTATTGACTGCAATTTATTTTTTATTTAATAAGTAAATAATTCAACTAAATGAAATAAAAAGTCACATAACATTAAAAAAAAATAAACCTTACAACGAAGTAGACACCCAAACCTAAAAAAAACCGACACAATAAAAAAACCGAAACATAAAAAAAAGAAACCGAAGCCTAGAACATTTTAAAACAACTAAAAGCTTAAAACCATCTACCAATCGACATGAAAAAAACGCAACAATTTCCATGAGAGAAGATGGGTGATGGCGAATTCGACCCTGTGAGCAGCCCAATAGTCTTGTTATGTGAGTTGGATTGCCGCTCGTTCGGTAAGTCGAGAGTTCGCCTCCATTGTGGCTTGAAACAAAGTGTTCCACCTCGTACACCTTATTTGTATACTCCGCCACCTACTAACGAGTAGATCTGCGGGGCGGTGATTTCTTGCGGTTAAACGGTTATATTCCGCCGAAACGTTGTTAAAAAAAAAGCCTGAATTAACTTGTTTGTTCGTCATCCCTCTGATATTGATGTACGTCGTCACCAACTTGATCTCGTTTTCGTTAGTCCAAGTCGCCATTTATGAGACAAGGGTTTTGTTTTTTGTTGGATTTTATAAATAAAAAAAAATATAAAGAAGAGTAGAAAGAAGATGGTTTGTAAAAATGGGAAGGTAAATTGGGTTTTTATGGTGGAAAAAATGGTAAATTTTTTTTAAACTAACGGTCAAACATAAATGCATGGCCCCACACATTTTCAAACCCACCAATCATCTCGGCCCATCCAAGTCGTCTGGAACTAGCCGTTTTGGCCGACCCTCTAGCGTTGGGGGCGGTGTTGGCCAGGCCACGACGGGCCTCGGCCGCCCCCCATACCGTTTGGTCTTATTGCTTAATTCTTCGGTGCAAAAGCGTGGAACTTAAATAGTACATGGACAAGTACCGTAGTTTGTTCTTAGTTATAGATTTAAAGTCTCATCACATGGCTTGTTTACATGTAAGCATTATATAAAGACTTTTAAGTCAATTTCATAACCGTGTCTCGCAAGTTTGAAAGGGGGGACCTTCTAGCGACGATGACGACATTATAGCAACTCTATTTTTTTTTGTATTTACATCAAATACTAAAACTTATTCTAGTATCATATTTTGGGGTGTTGCTTCTACTCATATTTCGACACGAATGTATATTTACACGTTGAGTTCGAGTAGTGGTATAAATGAGTCGATCTGGGCCGAGCCAGATTAGGCTTAAGCTCGGCTCATCATGTTTTTATGAAGCTCGAGCTTGATCTTCGCTCGTTTTAAGCCTACGATTTTAAGTTTAAGCTCGGCTCAAACGTAACACCCAAGTGCTCAAGTTCGGCTCAACTCGAGGAAATTTGAAAACAATTTTAAACGAGCTAAAAGCTCGGCTTGAGCTCTCTTGGATTTGCTTAAACAAGGCTAAGCTTGACTCGAGCTTTGCTTCGGTAATACGGGTAAATGATTTGGATTCAGGGCGATGAACCCGACTAACTTAAATAAAGATAAAAGGGTTATTTAATATAATATAAGTTAAATGAAAATTATAATGGGTGTATTCCATCACCAACAAGCCTATGGCTAAGGTTTTTATTAAACGGGGAAACACATAGTGGTGTTGGGAGTTTGGTGTACAACTTAGTTAGTAAACACGCACTATAGGCCTAGTGTCCTATTAAATTAGGACACGTATATGTGAACTGTTTTTTGTGGACTTGGATTGGTAGACTATTGCTTGTGATTTGCATGCTTGTTGAGTCGAGTTTAACGACCTCTTTTTACTAATTTATAATTTAGGGGAAAGATATGCTTGCTTAAATTGTGTGGTAAAGGCTACTTAGAGCAAGATGGACCTCACAGTTTACTGTAACTATTAATTCAGAGTGATTAAACAAAGGAATATGTGAATAGTACTATTGAAGCTTGAGTAGACCCAACTTGAGTTGATAGCGTCAATTCGATACTTGTACCACAGGGTGCATAATATTCTAAACTATAAACATTGTATCCAAGAACAATGAGTAGTGCATAAAAACAAAGTCTTGATTTAGTTATAGGCTCATGGAACGTTATTTTTTTAGGATTTTCAACCCTTACTTTCGTACAATTCATGTTTCTATTATGTGCATGTGTTTTCAAATATTAGTACTTATTTGAGTTGATAAGACCTTTGAACTCACAAATATTTTTTATTATACGTTTCTAAGCATATCTTTCATGTAATTGATTGGATGTTTGGACGTTATATAATTATTTATCTGATAAATGATCACTCACCTAAATACCGCTATTGGTTTATTTAATAAACTAGCCCTCCCGGGGTTGAAAAATCTAATTTGACGTGATAACCTATTGCAAATGGCTCAAGTTAACTAACCACAAAATCTCTCAATCATTGCATGTCCATAGTATTCTAATCAGTAATAACTCATATTCCCTAACGTAAAACCTAATCAGTAATCATCTAAAGAATCACTTATGTAAGCCGTAACTATTAAAAAAAACTCATAACATCTCTCTAGTCTCTCATTAGAGTCAAAAACTCATCACATCTCTCTAATCTCTTACATTCTAATGACTCCTATAATTCCTAACCTAATCAACTAAACAATCACTTAAGTTGAAAGTTGTAACCATTAAAAAACTTATCAAATCTATGTACCAAGTCTCACAATACTAATATTGATACCTAACCTAAAAGAATGTATAACTCTAATATTAACACCTATCATAAATGCTAAAAAATGCATAACTCTAATATCAATATTCAATACATAACCTAAAACAATGTATAACTCTAAAAGAAACACAACACTATTAATCAACATCAAATATGTTTGCAATTTAGATTGATGTTAATTCATACAGGCAATGATAAAGAACAATAAAAAAAGCAAAAGAAACACAACACTATTAATAAAAAAAAGAAAGGAAAAAGTGAGGATGATACCCCGTTGTCGTAATGGAAGAAATAGGGAGGCAGCTGTTTGAGATTGTAGGTACATAATGGATATTAAGGCTCAAAAAATTATGAAGACATTATTTATACTATCGTGCCTGAATCTAGTAAATAGTAATAGTAATAATAATAATAATAATAATAATAATAATAATAATAATAATAATAATAATAATAATAATAATAATAATCTGAAAGGGACCTGATCAACTTTGCCGAAAATCTTGGCTGCTACATAAAAGAAGAGGAAGAGGAGGAGGAGTGGCGGCGGAGAGTGGTGGTAAAGGTGGCGGCGACTGGAGAGGAAGAGGAGGGGGAGAGAGAGGTGAGGTGAAAATTTTGTTTTAGGGTTTGTGATGAGAGGGGTAATAGAGAGAAGAGAAAGATGGAAAAGATAAAGAATGGAGAGAAGAAGGATTAGGTTTAAAAAAATTTAATATAATAAAACGAAAAATAAAAATAACAAATTCTTGCACGTCATTATGTCACGTGACACAATCAAAAGAGGGTTGAGGTCACCATTGAATGTCACATCAGCAAAGTTCAATTCTTTTATATATAGTTATAGATTATAGATTATAGATATAGATATTTGGTGCAAATAGTTATTTTTAATAAATCATAAATAGGGTGTATTTTACGTGTATAAATAGAGATTGTTAGAGAATTAGAGAATGTTTTCACTTTTAGTTACTAAATAGATATCATCATAGTCATTTTTTTAAACGACCAACAAACATTTCTGCCCGACTATCTAGGGGAGTCTCTACACTACCTTGGGCGGCTGGCGTAGTTAGGCCCGCCCATGCAGTACTCGAAACCAGGGAAAACCCAACCCCTCACCCGCCCGTAGGCACGACTGTGAAGGATTGGTAAAACACGGGCGAGATTAGGACTCGAACTCATGACCATAGGCCAGGAGTCATCCATCATTACTCATTATTTCCTTCGTGGGAATCGAACCTGTAACCTCTAAGAAAGATCTTTGGTCTATTTACCAACTGAGCTACTCGTGAAAATCGTAATCAGAACTTTTGGTAAATGGGTGGAGGTCCCACTAACCAAACAAATTCTTTCTATCAAGGTGGAGCAAAATGCGCTATGGAGAAAGGTTATATGGGCGGTACACCATAGTTCTAGAAGTTGGAACTTCATTCCTATTAGATTGTCAGTCCCGGGGCCGTGGAAGCAGGTGTATAAAGCGGTTACGGATGTTAGAAACATGGGCTTTGATGTGGCCTCGGCCATATCGGGGGTGGTGGGTTCGGGGTTGGGAATATCTTTCTGGTTAGACACTTGGGTGGGGGGTGGCCCGCTCTACTTAGAATTTCCAGTTTTATTTGAACTGGAAAGGAACAAGTGGGCGTCGGTCGCGGATCGATTGGGTGAGGGCTCATATGGGGCGGGTTGGGCTTGGAAAAGGGGGCTTCATCAAGGGACAGAACTGGCTGAGTTTCAAAGACTGCAACATTGGGTGGGTGGGATCTCTCTAAACGGGGTTGGGATCGTTGGGTATGGCATCCGGGGGGTTGGGCGACTTCTCGGTGAGCAGCTTGAAGACAATCCTGAGTGAACAACGGTTCGTGGCTGATAGATCAACTTTCAATTGGTGTAATTGGATTCCAAAAAAGGTATCAATAGTGGCTTGGCGCGCGCAACTAGATAGACTGCCGACTTTAGATGCGTTGAGGAGTAGAAGGATTCAGGTGCCATCGTTATTGTGTCCGATTTGTGGGGAGGTGGACGAATCTGTTGAACACTTGTTCCTATCATGTAACTTCGCTCAAGCAGTGTGGCAGGTGGTATCACAATGGTGTGGTTGTCCATCGTTCTATGCATTCAGCTTTACGGATGTGTTGGACTTTCATAAACATGTCAACGGTTCGGACAAGCGTAGGAAGGCGATATATGCGGTTTGGCTGACTGTAATATGGTGCGTGTGGAAGGCTCGCAACAAGACTATATTTGAGCACAAGAGACCTCTGTTGAATAATGTAATTGGTGATATCAAAACAAACAGCTTCCATTGGATCAAGACTAGAGCAAAATGTGGTGATCTGGGCTGGGAGGACTGGGCCGGGTTCAAGATTTACAAAGTTGGGTGGTAGTTTATCTATAGCTAGGTGATGTTCCACTTGTTTTGTATTGTTTTTTTTGTGTCTGAATGTGTCTGTATGTTTTTTGGTGTTGGACTATGCTAGTATCCCGCTAGCCGTTGTTGTTGTTTTTTGGTGATGCAATAAAATGGTGGTTTTTGTTGGCCGTTCAAAAAAAAAAAAAAAATTTGAAAAGCTATCGGCGACAAAAGTTTGAGTACACACGGCGTGGACTTTTGGACTTTGGATCTACGCGTCCCATATATATTTATTTAATTTAAACAGTCAGAAAAAGTAAATAAATGTTATATTGTGTAAAATAATATTGTGATGTCTATAAATTTGATAGGATCCAAACTATTATTTTGTAACTAGTAATTTGACCCGTCGTACGTTGCTGCGACATTAAAACATAACGTAATTCGAATTTATACTGTTAAGTATTTGACTTGACTCGTTTCCGAACAAAATTCACATCACAACGCACACTAACAAAAAAACAGACATAAAAATAAGCACGGAAACATATTATATTTAACATGAGTCATTACCCAAGGAGTCAAAATAAGCACATAAAACTTGAGAGAGTCGAAATGATTTTACAAAGTTTTTAGAAAAAGTTTTTAGAATGTTGATCGAGGGGGTGTAAGTAGGGGTGTAAATGAGCCGAGAAGTTAGCGAGCTACTCAAGATCGGCTCGATAAAAAGCTCCAAACAAGCCGAGCTTTATCGAGCCTGAGCCAAGCTCGAGCCTAATATACGAAGCTCGTCAGGCTCGTTGAGCCTTAGTATAATATTAGTTGTATTCATATTTTATCATATTTACCCCACATTTAAAGTTGTATAATAACCGAACCGAGCCGAACTTTTGACTTATTAAGCTATCGAACCTAAACGAGCCTATTATTTATATTATTTTTATTTAATATATTAACTAATAACACTAAACGAGCCGAGCTCAAGTTTGAGAAACTACAAATGAGCCAAACTCGAGCTTTAAAAACAAAGATCAAACCGAGCCGAGCTCGAGCTCTTATAAGTTAATCGAGCTCGGTGTAAGTATCAATGCTAAAAGTTTAGTTAAATAAAAAGGAAAAAGACATTGTTAATTAAAAAAAATATGTATCTAAACCAATGAAACACCGCCTTGTGGATCATTAGTTGCTTAACACTGTTGCTAAGCAAATCTTATGAAGAACCAAATGTTTGGTTAAAGTTAAGTAAAGATTAATCACTAACTTATAGCTTATTATATATATGTTATATATATATATATAATAAGCTATAAGTTAATGATTAATCTTTACTTGATGGTAAATGCCGCAAGGGTAATCCAGAGACGGGCTTAATCTGCAATCATTTTCAATGAGAAAAGCACAAATTAATGATGCTTATCCAACAGATCGAGTGGACCTTGTAAGCAAACCTAGTACCAGCCTGAAACGATGTCGGGTATGCTAGAAAACCAAAAGTAATAGTCGACTAAAGCGATTAGTTTTACGGATAGCAAAGCTTTGGCTCCAATTAATAGATTACAGAATCAGAATCAACATCATAAAAGAATCAGCATCATTGACCAGATGCTAATTGAAGAAACATTAGTTAAACACCCTTAAATGCGAGCAATGTATTCATCATCATCATCATACTCGGTTAGTCCCACCAATAGAAAATACTAAGGTAGGATCTGAGGAGGGTACGATGTAAACAACCTTACCTCTACCCCGGGAATAGAGAGGTTGCTTCCAGTGAGACCCCCCCCCCCCCCCCCCCCGACTCAATAGTGGTTTTGTATCAAGCCTTAGACATAAGGCACATAACACTAAGCAATCGGGACAACCCAATTGGTGCATGTAATGAGATATTTTATTGATAATGGACTAGACGATTATACAAGACACGAATAAAGATGATTACAAGTATTTTGACTATGATCTTTCCTTCATAATTTAGAGTGACTATTCTAGGGTTTCTCACGTAAGGATTGAATAATCCACTCTCATTAGAAGAGGGAGGTATTTATAGTACTAGGAATCATTTCCTGATTGGTTGTCTTGGGAATAACATGTAAGACCCTAACCCGAAATCATGCGGTTAACGACTAATCTTAAGGGTTTTGACCTTACGTAAAACCACTCCCGATTAAAACTTTTAAAATTATGAGAAACTTAAACCATTACGATCAATACATTTTTTTTTATTTCCATAGGTTTTACATTTTTAGCTATTAAAAATAAAGTAGGTTTCACAATTCTTAATGGGAGTATCTTGAATCTTTTGCGGAAGCCTGATGAGTGTTCGGGTGTGTTCGGTTCTTCTCGCGACTCGATCCTTCCTCCGGGATTTCCATCACATGTTTACCTAGCACCATTACACAAATAATGGTTAGTGGGATTACCAATAATGCATTTACTATAGAAGGAGTATCGTTACACATCAATATGGAACGATCCAGACCAAACGGCCAAAAATAAAATTTTTAACAAATTGACTCAGAAGGCCTGAACGTCCGTTCACCCAGAGTGAACGGTTGTTCACTCGGCCACGAACAGCAACAAGGTCTAAACGGCCGTTCACCCTGAGGGAACGGTCGTTCACTAGGCCAAAGCCCTTTTTGACAATTCTAAAAGCATAAGATTCATATTGTCATCCCAATGTTTTTTAACCCATTAACTTGTTCGAAAGGCTGTAAGTCCTTATGGACTTAGTTTTCCATCAATTCCAATATTTCCTCACTATTAGTAATTGTTAGGTGAATTAGCGCGCATAGGACATAATTATGAAAACGACTTACCGATTTGGCACCCACACTTCATGTTGGTGGTTTTCATGCTCGTACTACTTCGCCCAAGGCATTTATTTAACTACTGACTTACCAGATAGCATTGTTCTGTTCCAAACCTTGATAACTCTTGTCCATAATACTTGGCATCATGTGCCCCATTCCCAAATGCTCACTTGTGGATGACTTCCTCGACACACATTAGAATTTGGGATCCGAATGGTGACACATCACCATTTGACCCATTTATATATTTTGAATCTCAATGCTTGATATACAAGCGTTAGGTACCGGGTCCCAATGGTGAGAACATCGCCACTTGACCCGTTCATGATTTGCACACTTCAGATGCAACACTAACTTTGTTACTTACCATACACTATTTCTATTTTAGTCTAACATGAATGAACCCACTTAAGGTGTTTTGCCTTGTTTCCATATATCGACTCTTTAATCGTCATAATCAAGTTATAGCCTAACTCTTCAAGATTTACCCCGTTTAATATATTTCATTTCTTGGGTGCACATGTCACCTTATTGATTGTCATAAGGTAGTTTATACATAAATTCATATGTTTAGACCCGCTTAGCGATTTTCACCACTCGGGGTCCTACCTTTCTCCCATAACTAAGTCTAAACGATTAACACGCAATGCATAAGTCACGATATTTAGTATAATAACGTAAGCAACACTTACCTTGTATCCTTGCGAGCTTCATGCTTGTACTTGTATTTGTTCGACCCGTTCCTCTCCAAGCTCCTACCTAAGCTTGTCAGAGTCAAACTACCACATTGTATCCATAAGATGATTAGATTAGTTAACCATTAACATGACTATCACACCTTATGAATTCACACACACTTCTTCATCAAAGCATGCTATAGAATAAACAACTAGTTTTTGTTTCATGAATATTTCCATTCACTAACCGTTTGACCCGTTAGTGAAGTTACATATAAAAAAACTAGGTAATAAATGGTTTTGAACTCTTTAAGTATATCACATAAGTTGCTCTATGTCCTAAGAATCAACACTTCATGCCCAAAGCAAGTATGTATATGATCTTATGCCCCTTTTTGATTAATAACAACATTAATAATGTGCAGCGATTTTCTATACAGCTGCTGTATTTGACCCTTTTGACCTATTTAAAATCCGAATTAGTTGAACATGTTCAAAGATGGATTATGGTTTGCTCAAAGACCTTTCCAGGCGTATTAAGAACACCTCCTAACGATTTTTCTATGATTTTATATGAATATTTTAAGATCAGGCCAGCAACTATATTATGTGCAGCGATTTCCTTTTCAGCTGCTGTAATTGACCATTTTGACCCATTTAAAGTCCAAATTAGTTGAACATGTTCAAAGATGGAATGTGCTTCGTTCAAAGAACTTTCCAGGCATATAAAGAACACCTCCTAACAATTTTTCTATGATTTTATATGAATATATTAAGATCAGGTCATCAACTATATTTTTATTTTTACAGCTTTCAAAGCTTCTGCCCAGCTGTTCTAATTCACCTTTTCGACCCGTTTAACAACTATATTAACATCATATGATTGGAATCAGCAAGAATTTACTCGATAAGCTTTCCGAAAAGTATAGAACACCCAAATCGGATAAACGGTTGATTTTATATGATTTTCCTTAAGATTAATCAAAATCTATATAAAAGCTACGAAAATCATGTTTAGGGTCCTTTCAAGTTCAACTTCCCTAGCTTTAATTCTTGACACCTATTTCATGATTATTACACCTAGGTGCGTTCATGGCATATGACACCATATGATTCATAAATGTTCATGTTTATGCATCACTAGCAAGCACACAAGTTTAACAAGTTTGACACAATTGGTTACTCTTTCAAGCATTTCATCAAACACCTTATATGCTTAAGTTTCCCAAAACTAAGATCATGACTAATTATTATTCTACCTTTACCAATCATCAATTAACCACAATTTGGTTACTAATAAGAACCAACATCAGCATCTAGTGCAACTAAGCAAGTGCAATTAAACAAATTACCTCTAAACCATTAGGGATGATCAAACATTACACATAACTCCTCAATTTCATGAACTTAACCTAATTGAGCCAAAACCCACTTTATGTTAAGTATGAACATAATCAATTACACATATAATATGTGATTCATAACTAAATTAGACATGATTGAGGCTCCCTAAAGCTAGAGAAACCCCTAACAACAAGATATCTCACGTTTTATCAAACCCAAGATTTTCATCAAAATCAAAAACGAATTATAACATCAGATTCTACCAAATAAAAGGTACCTTGATGTTCTATAGGCCTTAGATAACTCGTTTCTTGCTAATGCACTGAAAAACCCCTTGATTTGGCTTGGATTCAAGCATGTTCTTGTGTTTAGGGTTTGCTTGTTGAAGGAGTGTGTTCTCTGATTTTTTTTCGTAACACACACATGTGTTTATTTTTTTACATTTTTTTTAATAATAATCAACTTCATCACATTGGAAACTATAGCCCCTCAACTAACCCACAAGGTCATTTCCTTTATATCATTTGCTCTTTTATATAACTAATAACATTAACTAGGTTATTTCAATATTGGAACATAACCCTCATTTTTATTGTTTAAGTCTCGTTTCATTATTTTGCTAATCACGCCTAATGGCATAATTAGACGAACAAATGGTTTTGGGGTGTTACATAACAGCTGTCTCCTGTGGGCCCAACACAGCTGACGACCATTAGGGATTAGAGCGTTGTCCTTCTGTCATTGGCTGGTTGTCCTTTTCAATCGTCCTTGTTGTCCTTTCATGCCTTTTGTACCTGCCAGGAGATAGTGTAGCAGAGAATTCCCTCCTCTGATTAGCTAGATGTCACTTTCTTTGTCTACCATTACCTGGCACGTACTAGGTGGCGCATGCGACTTTCTAGAATGTTCCTTTTGTTCTTCTTTTCCTGATGTAAGTGATGTGGGCTTGTGCGCGCACGCGGGACGCTGGACTTAATGGGTTTTGCTTTTTCCTGTTCTTTTTACACATGAGGAGTATTGTTTGTTCTCAAATTTTAGTTTTTGCCCCTTAGGCGGTTGCTTTTACGTTCGGTGCTTCGGCGCACATCCGCATCTAATGTTGCTGCCAAAGTGCTCGGATGCAGCAGTTGAAAGGACGGGTTGGTGAGGCAAAGCGTCATGTGTCAGGTTCTTTTTTAGAGACAGCAGGTGGGCCCGCCTGTCGCTTCAGCCGTCCGAGGGTTTATCTCTCCTACATGTTGCTTAGCAATTGGTGGGTCGTGCAAGTTGCCATCTGTGTTTTTCGAGGACATTAATATCTCAACCTATAAAAGGTACTCACCCCTTCATTCCAACATTTCACCCTTTGAATTTTTGAATTTTTTCTATCAACTTTCGGCAGTTGTCATCTCTTTCCTCTTAGATCTTCATCCTTTTCCAGTTTCTTACATTTCTTTCTGATATTTTCTAATAACTACGACATCCGCATTTGATCCATTTCAACAGAAATGCAAGAAGAAGAAGGCGACCACACCGCTTGCAAGTGAGATCTCCTCGAAGATGACTGGTGCAGAGCTTGAAGCACTTTGCGTGGAAACCTGGATAGCGCCAGAGCGTGAGGCTGAGGTGCTTGCTGCTGGTTCCGTAATCGCGAAGCTGCTTCCAGGGAGGATAGGTTTATATGTTGTGTATTTCACCATGTGAAACTTCAGACTCCCTATTACCGCCTTTTTGGCATCTACTTTGGAGTATTACCATATTCATATTAACTAGTTGCACCCTGGTGGTTTGTCTAGGCTTCTTTTTTTTTAGTTTGGGTGCCGGGCGCAGGGTATCACCTCACACATGGACATGTTTAATGTGTTTTATTCACTTAAAGGTTCTGAAAAGCTAGTTTTCTTTCCACCAATGCCACGATCCTAAGCCCAAGCGCTTCTGGGTATTGAAAGTTTTCGTGAGTGGAAACCCAAGTTCTTTTGGATAGCTGAGGGTATCATTCCAATGAAGATGGCACGTAGGTGCATGGATTTAAAGGTAAAGGAGGCGAAGCCCAGCAGCTATGAAAAGCATGGGTGGTACAAGGTGCTGATACGTCACCCTATTGACATATGCTAGATTGATGAGGTGGCGCTTGTGGCTGTGGAGATGAAGTATTTAGTGTGAATGCTCTTATACCATAAGCATAAAATGTTGTAATTATTTGAATTAGGTTAGAATTTTTCCCAAATACATTATCCTATATATTTATGTTTGAATGCTCACAAATAGTGCCTACTCTTATTTAGAAAAGCTTTTAAATAGTTATGTGTTTGATAATATTAAGCAAGGATGATGTGGTATAGTTGGTTTGGGTGTTGTTGCGTTTGGTGGGGTGCTCGAGTTCGAATCCTATAAGAGGTGTATTTTAGTACCTTTTTGGTAAGGCCTTTTTTATATATTAATCCACGCGTCTCGCCAGCCCTGCTCCTCATAGCACCCCTCATACTTCCACCCACTTAATTTCTCACTTTTGTGTCTCTTTGATCTCCAACAACGAACAAATCTTCACCTCCATATTAGATCAAGTTACCCCGTGGTGTGATCACCCCATCTTCCTCTATTAAGAGGGTGTTTGTGATTGAGTTTTAAAACAGCTTATTGACTTATTGGCTTTTTGGAAAAGCTAATAAGTCAATAAGCTGTTTGTGTAACCCAAAAGCACTTTCTGTTTTGACTTTTGGCTTTTAGCTTTTAAGGGTGAAAAAGCTGTTTTTGAAAAGTTAGAAATCCTGGCTTTTGGCTTTTGACTTTTGGAAAAAAAAATTACAAATCTACCATCCATACAACCAATATTCACAATAAGTTAAGCGAAACACTTAAAAAATAACAATCTATTGACTTTTTGACGTTTCTCATCCCAAAAGCTAATCCAAACACTTTTTTTAAAACTCCTTTTCAAAAAGTTATAAGCTAATAAGCACTTTTGACCAAAAGGACTTTTGCATTTCCAAACTCAATCCCAAACACCCTCTAAACCCTGTCGCCATCCACTGAATGATGCCACCGATGCTTACATCCTTTCTCTCTCGCCACCCCTCTGCTCCACCGCTACCGCCTAGCATTATTTGGGCGTTCGTCATCCAAGCCATGTCGCATCATCTACAAAACGATGTATTGCGCCTCTGGTCTCTTTCATTCTAGGGTTTCCAGAAGTGAAAGGGAGGGGGAATGCATGGGTTTCATTATCGTTTGATGAGGAGGAGGAGGTGTCCCCGCTATCGTTGATAAAAGATACCGAATACAGATAACCTTTGTCTTTGATTTGATTCCTAATTCGAGAAATGATATCTACGAAGATTTGAGGATTGATTTGTGCAAACCCACAAAATAGATGAGACATTTTTAGGTTGTTGATGTGTAGAAGCATTATTGGAGGACTAAGAATTAGAGGGTGTTCGAAACCCTAGAAGACATGGTGTATTAGAGGGGGAAATTCAACATCAAGACAACAAATGCAGAGACTACACAAAGATACAGGTATGGTCGTGTGTTGTTATGAAATTTCTTTTAGTAATTCAAGTTTAAAGTGTAATTGTCGCTACCTAATTGTAAGGTTGAGTTATAAGTTGTATTGAATTTACTGATTGTTAGTTTATGCAGTGACTGAGTTCAATTGATCCTTTTGTTTGGTTGATGAGTGTGTACTGCCTGAGATTAAAGCTAGGATTTGAATTGAAATATGGCTGTGTAATAGTAGTGTATGACTTATAATTTGTGATACATTTCATATTTGCATGATTTTGTTCATACCGGGGAAGCCTCCGCCGGTGGCGGGTGTATCGGTTGGTGGAGGGCAGGCATGAAAGCTAGAAGGGTTCGTGAGGCTGTTTCAGAGTAGTTTTTACCACAGTTGACGGCGAGTTCGGGTCAGGCGTTCTGGGTTAGACGACGGGGAGTACAGTTGTTTGTGGACGAGGTGGCTGCGATTTAGTTCGTTTAGCGGGTGATAGAAAACGGTATAACATGTGGTATTGTTTTCTTGATTGGTAGAAAAACGCTCTCACGGAAGTGTTGTGCGCAAAACGGGTTCCGTGTGGTGAAAAACAACAGCCGGTAGTGGTGGTGGTGCTAGTGATGTTATGCAGCTTTGGACGGGGCCGAGGTGGTGGCCGGGTGTCCGGGATAAGTCGAGTTAAGGGAGGACTTTGAACGTGACCGAGGTGAGGTCGGGTTTCCGGGTAGAAGTCGAGATGGTTGGAGAAACACTGCTGTGTTTAGATGGGTGTGAACAAACCGATTAAGGGGGTAATTGTTGGGTTTAATCGGTTCGTTTACGGGTCACGAGTCACGGGGGGTGAGATGACGGGGGTGACGGGTGAACACCGGTGTCTCGTGGCTGTGTTTAGATGTTAAAAATCCAGCAAAAAGTTGTGGGTTTCACCAGAAGGAGAGGTTAACCAGGTTGCGGAAAAAATGGGCAGAAAAAATCAAGCAGGTGGCTGCGATTTAGTTCGTTTAGCGGTGATAGAAAACGGTATAACAGGTGGTTTTGTTTTCTTGATCGGTAGAAAAACGCTCTCACGGAAGTGTTGTGCGCAAAACGGGTTCCGTATGGTGAAAAACAATAGCCGGTAGTGGTGGTGGTGCTAGTGATGTTATGCGGCTTTGGACGGGGCCGAGGTGGTGGCCGGGTGTCTAGGATAAGTCGAGTTAAGGGAGGACTTTGGTCGGGACCGAGGTGAGGTCAGGTGTCCGGGTAGAAGTCGAGATGGTTCGAGAAACACTGCTGTGATTAGACAGGTGTGAACAAACCGATTAAGGGGTGATTGTTGGGTTTAATCGGTTCGTTTACGGATCGCGAGTCACGGGTGATGGTTGGATCATCATACTTGGTCATGGTTGACCAGAAACTAGGATGTGTAGAAGTTAAATAACTAAAGGTTCGTTGGGGTTTGACCATATTTACTGATAGTGTACGTTGTGTGGTACATATTGTGTAAAGAAGAGGTCATACTACACCATGTGTTTAGGAGAAAATAGTTTCTTTATTGTTTTTTTAATTACCCACGTGATGTACATGATGGCTATATATATATGCCAATTTAGTGTTGATAATAAATTAAGTCATTTCATTTTCATATTCTCATATTGCAACCCTCTGATACTTTCACATATATACACATACGTGAGGTTGAGTGTGTGTATAACAAGGGCTTGAACCAACAACGCGCACAATACTGCGAGTGTAGTGTTTCTAGGGTGATGCACGTTGTCGTGTTTACCGCTATGATTAACACATGTTCGTCTCCCCTCTTCTTTCAATGTTTGGTTGCTTCGTATTAATGTTGTTTTGTGTTTTACACAGTAATTTCCCTTTATTTTTTGGCCTAAAGATTCAATTAATGTTCTAAATAAGAAATAATTGACCTTGCAGGTGAGAAATTGGAACGCATGGAAGTGGTTTGTATTTGTTACTGCATAATGTTATTGACCTTTTGTAGTATATGATATTTAGCTCAATCTGGACAATCTTGACATTTGCTGTTGTGGTCTTTGCAATCACAATGAAATAGTCAAGAGGGCTTTATTATTATCCAGTTAAAATGTATATTTAATGTTTATTAGTTATTATTGATGATGCAATATGTTTCTTAATACGAAGTACTTTACGTTTTGACGTAAATTTAACCTAGAACGAGTTTTGATGTAAATTTAATCTAGAACGACTCGGGTACGCCGTCATAATGCACGACTAGGTAAAAATACTAGTTATAATTAATATAGCATAGATAAAGATAACTATCAAGTCTCACCAAATCACTTGACATGTCTTTTGACGGCTAGCTACTAGACCATGTGTAGTTTGTGAAGCCTTAAGATGATGGGGTACACCATCATTCCACCAATCAGAAGCACACAGATATTTATTTTTGCTTAATTTTTTTTATGTTATTACTTAAACCACTACACCTACCTATTATATATCTAGTTTAGTTATTATGACTTTACCCACATGAGAATAGTTATTACTCTTGTTAGTTATTTCATTACACATAATAAAGGGGGATGGGGTCCTATCATCGGAAATCTATTCCGATCAACATACAAAGAAGGATTACAAAGTTTTTTGTTAAAAATCTTCCAGAACGATGCAGCGGGAGTGATTTAGCAGGTTTTGTTCGACTTCATGCGGAGATTTACGATCTCTATATTGCAAGGAAAAGAGACAAAATGGGTAATCGGTTTGGGTTCGTCTCTCTGCTGGATGTTAAGAACACAGGGGAGATGGAAAGGTCTCTTTCAGGGATTAAAATGGGAGACTACAGACTTAGTTTCAATGTGGCACGTTACTCTTTAGAAGATGGGGAGGTGGATAGTGGTCCGAAGGAAGTGCCGAAGCCGAAGACTGCTCATGTTGGAGAAAGTAAAGATGCTGGCCGTAAGGAGGGTTTTGCCGATGTGTTCACGGGTCCACGTCGTTCCGGGATGTTTTCTTGGGAAAACCTATTGTGAATGTTGAAGAGAAGGTGATTACGTTGGCGGATGAACATGAGGCACATGCGAATGTTTATGAGAAAGCAGTGATTCTAAGGGTGGTGGATTTCAATGCCTTGAAGAACATTACAAATATTGTTAAGGAGAGGACGGAAGGAAAAGGCATGGTGCAGTATTTAGGTGGACTTTATACGTTGATTACTCTTAATAATACAGAGGAGGCTGTAACTTTCTGTAACCTTATGAAGTTGAACACAAAGGTGATTGCTTTGGCCGACATTTGGAAAGGGCAGTCATTACCTTTTGAAAGGTTGGCCTGGCTCAGGATTCAAGGGATGCCTCTGCATCTGCTAGATAATGTGGCTCTCAATCGTATTGGTGAACGTTTTGGGAAGGTGGTTCATGAGGCTCAACATGATCAATGGGACGTGGACTTGTCGTTTGATTATGTTGGAGTGCTCCTTACAGATGGTAGAAAAGGGTCCAAGAGGAAGTGACAGTTTCTTGGAGAGGTCGTAAATACCGAGTCTGGGTGGCAGAGGAAGCTGGGGATTGGTTACCGGATTTTTCAGTCAATGCTAGTAAAGAAGGTGGAGAGAAGCCGGTGGACGCTGACATTCCGGTCAACGAGTCGTCGGAGGAGGTTAGTCCGACGAGTTTGAATGATGAAGCGGTTATGGAAAGAGCGAGATCTTCGGATGGTAATATGGAAGGTCATAATTATGAAGTTAATGAGGATGAAAATATGGAAGGTATCCAATATTCAAATGGGGATGCGAGAAAAGAGGATGAAACTGAAGAGGGAGCCAATTATGGAAATGAAGAAGTTAATGCAGGAAGTAATTCTAGAGGTAAAGGTATGTATTTTTCTTTGTCTAAAAGGAATAAAAGGAAAAAAGGAAAGAAAGTATTTAAGAATGGGTTGGGCTTGGAGAGACCGGGAAGTAGTTTAGAAAAGCCCAAAGGTAAGAAACCAAGAAGAAAGTCTAATGATCCTTTTGGGCTTAATAAACTTATTGGGATTGTGGACTCTTCTACAATTGATGGGGGTGTGGGCTCTAATACCAGTGGGCCTAGTGAAAATGGGCCAGTAGGGGATGTGGATTCGGGTATTGGGTGTACTGAGGTTAATGGAAGAAACAAAAATATGGTGGTGGAAATTGAGGCTCAACATACTTCCCCGGGAATTCGAGATGTAGTTGACGAGTCCTCGTTGAGAAGGGTGGGTTTCGTGGCGGAAGAGGTTGCAAATACGGTTACTTTGGGACGCAAATTGGGTGTTGAACTCCATAATTTTCAAGATTTGATAAATGAAACAATAGCATCAGAAGGGGTACAAGAGGGTTGTAGATGAATTGTCTTAGTATCAATGTTAGAGGAATGGGGGTAGCCGGTAAAGACGAGTGGGTTAGGGAGTTGAGAAGGTCCCATGAGATTGATTTTTTGGTTATGCAAGAATCCAAGATTCAAGGTTTGGACAGGGATACTTTGGGTAAGTTCTGGGGGAATGGGAATTTCGAGTTCGAGATCGTGGATCCTACTGGGCTTTCGGGAGGTTTGGTTAGTATGTGGAGTTCGAACTGTTTTGATCGTGACTTAGTGGTAAAAGATAGAAATTTCCTTTTAACTGGCGGTTGGCTAAAAAACTTTCAAGTACGTCTAAATGTCGTAAATGTTTACGGGCCTCAAAATGATGTTCAGAAGCGGGTTTTGTGGAATAAACTAAGCAGCGTTATGGCGGATAGTGATGGGTAATGGATTTTGATTGGCGATTTCAACACGGTTAGAGGTTTGGATGAAAGAAAGAATACCCGGTTTAATGCGACTAGTGCGAAAGACTTCAACGACTTCATTGATGACATGGGTTTGATGGAATATGTTATGAAAGGGAGAAGATTTACGTTCTTAGCTGGGAAGGGAGGTGGCAACAAGCAAAGCAAGATTGACCGGGTTCTTGTGTGTTCGAATACTCTTAACAAATGGCCGGATGCTTGCCTTCGAGCGCTTCCTAGAGGTTTATCGGATCATTCTCCGTTAATGCTTGCCATGGCGGATAAAAACTTCGGTCCGAAACCTTTTCGGTGGTTTAATACTTGGGGAAAGAAGGAAGATTGTGCAATGATTGTTCGAGAAGTGCTGGGTAGGGGTTGTGTTAATGTTGCGGCTGACAAGAATTTATGGATAAAATTGAAAACGCTCCGGGTCAACTCAAACAGTGGAGAGACGAGATGCGCAAGAAAGATACTGAAGTTCTTGAGGTGTGTAAAAAGGAGTTAAATGATATGGAAGTTCTAATGGAGCAGAGAGAGTTAAGTGAAGAGGAATTATGGGTGGTGGATGAATGCAGAGTCAAAATAGCGGCCATCGCGGAGGATAAAAGTAAAGATTTACAACAAAGAGCGCGGTTGAAGTGGGCTGCAGAGGGAGATGAGAATACCGGGTATTTCCATAGAGTTATCAATGGTAGGAAGGCTGCAAATGCGATCCCGGGTATTGAGGTGGAAGGCGTTTGGAAGACGGAACCGACGATCGTTAAAAGGGAAGTCCTAAAATTTGTTCGAAACCATTTTAAAGAGAGTCATGAGGTGCGACCAAGGCTGATCTGTGATGCTTTGAAAACGGTCCCGGGTCATAAAAGGGACGGGTTAGTTCGAGTATTTTCAAAAGAAGAAATCAAAGGGGCAGTTTTCGAGTGTGGCAAAGATAAGGCTCCGGGCCCGGACGGGTTCAATTTTGATTTTGTCCAAACTTTTTGGGGAGATTTAGAAGATGACTTTGTGAAGATTATGGACGATTTCTTTGAGACAGGTTGTATTAGCCCGGAGTGTAGTTCATCTTTCATAGCGTTGGTGCCGAAATGCAAGAATCCGATCAATATGAAAGATTATCGTCTTATTAATCTAATAGGTATGATAAGTAAAGTTATTTCGAAGATTTTGGGGAATAGAATCAAGGAGGTTATGGGAGATGTCATTTCAGAGTCTCAGTCGGCTTTTTTGAAAGAGAGATACATTTTGGACGGCCCGCTTGTTCTCAATGAAGTTGTTGAATGGCTGAAAAGAAGGTCAAAAAAGGCGTTTATTCTAAAGATAGATTTTGAGAAGGCATATGATAATGTTAATTGGAACTTCTTAGTGTCTATCTTGGAGCAAATGCGGTTTCCGGGAAGATGGTGTACGTGGGTGTTGGGTATTCTAAAGTCGGCTAGGTCCGCGGTTCTAGTAAATGGATCACCTACGTTTGAGTTCTCTTGCCAAAAAGGGCTTAGACAAGGTGACCCCCTATCGCCTTTCTTGTTCTTGGTGGTGATGGAGGCGCTTTCGTTTGTCATCAACAAAGCCATTCGGATTGGAGAGTTTAAAGGTATAAAATTGGCTAATGAAGAGGTTACTTTATCTCATCTCTTATATGCCGATGATGCGCTCATCGTGGGGGAATGGTCGGAGCATAATATTCTTAATTTGGCCCGTATCCTTAGATGCTTTCATGTGGTTTCGGGGTTGAAAATAAATATTAACAAATCAAACCTCCTTGGGCTTGGAACCGGAAATGAGGAGGTTGACAATATGGCAAGGTTTTTGGGTTGTAAACGTGGTGACATCCCTTTAGAGTATTTGGGGATCCGCGTGGGTGCGAATATGAATAGGTGTGGTAATTGGAAAAAGGTTGTTGATGTGTTTGAAGGTAGACTCGCTATTTGGAAGGCTAAACTCCTTTCGATAGGAGGTCGAGTTACGCTTATAAAATCGGTCCTTAGTAGTCTACCAATATACTACTTTTCTCTTTACAAAGCTCCAAAGAAGATTATAGATACGTTGGAAAAGATCATGAAGCGTTTCCTATGGACCGCGTCAAATGATTTAAACAAAATACATTGGGTTAGTTGGGATAAGGTGACGACTCCGAAAAAACAAGGTGGGTTGGGAATAAAAAGATTGCAAGAAGTTAACGAGGCGCTTTTGTTCAAATGGGCGTGGAGATATAGGAAGTTCCCGAATTCGTTGTGGCGTCGGATCATTGATGCATGTCATAATAAAAAGAAGCCGTGGGACGTGTTACCTGTTCTCAAATCTGCAGCAGGAAATTGGAAGAATATTGTAAAGACGGTAGGCGCTCTTAAGTATGGGGATAGGCACTTATACTCCTTGATTCGGCCTAAAGTGGGACGGGGCGACTCGGTACGCTTTTGGCTGGATGTTTGGTTTGAGGAAGAGGCCCTAAAGGACCGATGGCCGCTGTTGTATAGGCTAGAGTATAATAAATGTTGTTCCATTTCGGATCGAGTGCAGCTGGTGAATAACCGATGGTTTCTTAGCACTGATTGGGCTGCAACTATTGTTACAGTGGACGAGTTCAATTAGTGGTTGCAGTTGTTAGTGTGTATTGAGAAAATGGAGCATGTAGATAGGGAAGATGATTGGATATGGGCTGGAAACACAGATGGGACTTTTTCGACTCAATCGGTGAAGGAATGTTTGAAAAAAGGTGCAGGTGGGAATACAAATTTTGCCCTCAAATGGGTCTCGTGGGTTCCGAGTAAGTGTCACATTATGGTTTGGAGAGCGGAGATGAATAGACTTCCCACTAAGACCGAATTGGTAAAAAGGAATGTCGCTTTGCCAGATTTAATTTGCCCGTTTTGTGATACTCATGATGAAACAGGGATGCATTTGTTCGTCGAGTGTATAGTGGCAGCAAATGTGTGGGAAGCCATTAGTAGATGGATTGGTATTGCCCCTATTTTTGCATTTTAAATCAAAGACCTTTTGGAGGTATACAAGACGGTTAATGGTGTCAAGTGGCGGAAAAGAATTGTGCACGGCATCGTTATTATCACTATTTGGAGCCTTTGGTATGCTAGGAATGAGGTGATCTTCAAGGGAAGAATCCTAGTGTTACGGATATAGTTGCGAGAGTCAAGTCGATGTCCTTCCTTTGGTTAAAAAATAGAAGCAAATGTAATAATATAGTGTGGAAGGAGTGGCGTCGGTTCCCTTTGTATAATATGTAAGTTTGGTTTTCGCCGCCGGTCCTTGCTTTGAGGTCCGAGCGTGCGGTTGGTAATGAAAGTTTATTTTAAAAAAAAATTTCATTACACATAATCTTATTAAAAAATTGTTCTTCTTAGGAATTAGGAATTGGACATTTTCCCTTGAAGAACACCATTTTAAACCGTTGGCTATTTAACCTATATTTACAACCCATCAACCGGATTAGTGTACCATAGTTTGGTTACTAGTTTTAAACAAGCACTACTAGGAACGGGACCTTTAGCGGTGACGCCCGTCACCGCTAATGGTCTTGCCACCTTTTGTCTGTCGTTATTGCTCCTGTTGTCGCTAAAGGTGTCCCCGCTAAAGCTATTTATCCACGTGGCATTATCTTTTATCTTTATTAATTTGCCACGTGGCCTGCCACGTGGCAGATTCCTGTGTAATCTGGGCAAGACTTTTAGCGGCAACGCCCGTCGCCACTAAAGGTCTGTTTTTTTTTATTTTTGTTGTTCGTTTGTTTACTCCGCACACGCATAACCAAACTAAATAATAACAAAAATAATTAACCAACATTTACATATATATAAATAAACATACCAAGTTTAACCAACATTCGTCAAAACATATCAAACAAACTAAACTAACATACCAACCTAATTTGATTCAAGCATACACCATCAAAACTAAATAAACATACCAAAACTGCCTAAAAGTCTTCGTCTTCGTCTTGGTCTTCGTCTTCATCGTGGTGATCGTGATCGTCACTATTACCACTTCCGTCTTGATTTCCAAGCCTTTGTTGGACCAATTGATTAGCCATTTGGAGCAATTGCGTTTGGAATTGAGGAGTCGCTATGATATCATTAAGTTGCTCCTACAAAACATATTTATACCAAATGGGTGAACTATTAACAAATAACTACAAATATATAACAAATGTGTCAAATATCCTATTTACTAAACATATTTATACCAAATGGGTCAACTATCAACAAATAACTACAAATATATACCAAATGGGTCAACTATCAACATTTAAACTACAAATATATACCAAATGGGTCAATTATCAACATTTAAACTACAAATATACCAAATGGGTCAAATATCCTATTTACTAAACATATTTATACCAAATGGGTCAACTAGTAACAAATAACTACAAATATATATCAAATGGGTCAAATATCCTATTTACTAAACATATTTATACCAAATGGGTCAACTATCAACATTTAAACTACAAATATATACCAAATGGGTCAAATATCCTATTTACTAAACATATTTATACCAAATGGGTCAACTATCAACATTTAAACTACAAATATATACGAAATGGGTCAAATATCCTATTTACTAAACATATTTATACCAAATGGATCAACTATGAACAAATAACTACAAATATATACTAAATGGGTCAAATATCCTATTTACTAAATATACTTATACCAAACGGGTCAAATACTAACATTTAAACTACAAAGAGATACCTGTGTAAACATCGGTTGCGTTGGCGTAACTTGAGGAAGGCTTTCTTTCGAAAAAGGCATATGCCCAATCCCGATAGCATGTCTGCGACGACTACCCAACACCTCTTCAAATATAGCAACCTTCAAACACCACAAATAATATTAGTTTTAACCTACTTTAAACCCAACAAACAATCTCAAAAACATGAAAAGTAAACACGCACATAAACAAATATATACCAACCTGATCCACCTGTTGGGCGCTGCCTCCTTCTCCTCCTTCTTCTTCGGCGATCTGTTGACGTTCAGACTTAACCCGTGACTTTAACTTGTGCTGTATTTTACAAAAGTGATTTAATAGATTATAAATATATATAATAGATTATAAATAAATGCTTACATAATTCTCTTCATTCTGAGGGATATCAAACGTCCCCTGCCTTCCTGTATGTCCAGTACGGTATGCTTCATACCGTTCCATGCCCTGTTTAACATTAAAAGTTAAATTATAAGTTAAATAAACATTATCGTCTATGTATATGTGTGTGTATACCTTTTTGTAACAGTGACTGGTAAGAGAGCTCGATCCACCTCGGTATGTGTTCGTTTGTTTTTGGCGGGAGGCTTTGTTTATTGCAGACTTCCTCTGATGCTCTGGAGTGCAGAAGTGATCAACAGCTCGACGCCAGTTTTCCGATTTCATACCCGGGGGAGGATTTTGCTTTGCTAACTCCACATCCCCATCATCTCCCAACACCCGCAAATAATGACGCTTTGCTTCGGTTTTGCAATTGCTGTACCGCTTTCTGACAACCGCCATAATGCCTCCTTTTTTAGCGGCATTCATATCTTCATTAACGACATCCAAGTCGAAGAAACCCTAATAATTAAATAAAACAAGCTAGTCAGATAGAAAAAAAAATCAACAAATAACATATAGAATATATATTTACAAATCACTAACCTTAAAATCTCAAATAACTTGTTCTGGTCAGTCTCAGAAACATTATCCCAACCTTCCACATCCAACGGGATCTCACGCCATATATGCATGAACGCCTCCCGGGAGAAGTAGCCGCCAAGTGTGCCTACAGGCATGGTGGTGGCGGCATCATCAAATGGAATCTTTACCTTGCCTTTGCCTGTCTTAAATGCTTTTCTTAAGCCCATGTTTTTTGAGCGGCCCCGTGTTCTCCTACGAGGAGCTGCATTTAGAGTTAAAAATAATTAGTCACATTATTAGAATTGAAAAAGAGGTAAAAATAGTAAACAGTAAAGAACCGTAAGACTTACCACCATCTTCCTGGTGGTTGTGCCACCAATCATCACCACCTGGTGGCGGTGGCGGCGCCCCTGCACCGTCTCCCCCATGGCCCATAACAGAGGCCATCAAATAAACAAACAAAAACCAAACCAAATCAAACTCATAGCGTCCTGCAAAAAGGAAATAAAAATTATTAGTCACATTATTATATGTAAGTCCTGCAATTAGAAATAAAACGTATTAGTCACATTATTTTATTATATGTAATAAATGAAGTATAAATAGTAAACATTGATTTATTATAATAAATACATGAAATCAACAACAATTACTGTTTTTTAATCAGACTCCATGTCATCATAATCTGGATCGTCCTCGTCATAATATGTCCCAGCATCAGCAACTTCACTGTCGTCATTGCTCAGGGCATCAACTTCCATTGCATTCTCACCTGGAGTAGCATGAGAAGATATGTTTTGAAAGTATTGGTGGAAGTCAATAATTAGGCCAATATTAGATGAAGAGTTATTGTGAACGACGTCAACATCCTCGCCAACATCCTCGCATAACTCAGTGTCTACGTTTTGAACATTCTCGAGTTGTGGTGGTCTATCCCAAATTTGCCGGTGATTAACATTTTCGACGACCCACCTATGTTTATTATTTTGTTTTCCTCGAGATGGTTCTTGGATGTAGAACACTTGTTTGGCTTGTCGGGCAAATATAAGCTGATCTTCTTTGTCCCATTCGTGTTCTGTGCTGATACTGGTGATATTGTTTTCAACTGTAACTCGAGTATCGTACCACTTGCACCGAAATAGGACAGTTGTATACCCAAAAGGATAACCGATCTCAAAAATCTCTTCTAATAAGCCATAATATTTCTCACCGTTCTCTCCCTCCACCATAACCCCTGAGTTTTGCGTTGCACATTTTGTATCACGTGAAGCCACCATAAATCTAACACCGTTGACAATGCAACCGGTGTAAGTCTGGGCCATTAAGTGCGCACCCAATGAAAGAGCATATAACTCTGGGTGGAATTCTGAAGAACTTTCTTTCTTCATCTTATAGACCTAACAAATTTAAAATTATATTGTTTGTTATATATGCATTACCTAAGAAATATATAGTAACGAGTGTTATATATGTATTACCTTGTGTTGAAACCATTCCGGAAAATTAGTTTTAATATCATCTTGGGGATGTGTAGACTTGAATTCACTACATTGAAGAAATATGTATAAAAGCAAGAAAAATTAGTCTTAATTATATATTTGGGATGTTCGGTAAATATATAAAGGATAGGAGCACTTACTTCATGTAGCCCTTGACTTCTTCGCAATTATCGAGGACAAACCATTCTATCTTGAGTTTGTCCTCAACTGAAAGTAGCTTGTCATTCGTTGCACTGATCGGCTTGCATTAGGACTCAAACACCCATAACTTTCTTTTTTCTACAACGGCGTCCTCATTTCTCTCAGGCTGATTGAACATAGTCTTAACATTTTGCAGGTACATTGAGCAAAATGTTAGAGCTTCTTCAGCTACATAACCTTCAGCTATACAACCTTCTGGCCTATTCGGGTTTTTTAACATAGTTTTTCAGTTTTTTCATATACCGTTCAAAGGGATACATCCATCTCATATAGACTGGACCACCAAGAATCGCTTCATCGGGTAAATGCATAACTAAATGAACCATTATGTCAAAAAAGGCCGGCGGATATATCAACTCGAACCTGCACAAGATCATAAAAATGGCATCCCTCGCTTTCTTCATATCTTCCACTACCAGTGTTCTGGAGCAGAGCTGTTTAAAGAACGCACAAAGGTCTACCATTGGTGTATTAACATCTTTGCCCAAAAATGCTCTAACCCCAATTGGTATCAATTTTTGCATGAGAATATGACAGTCGTGTGATTTCAAACCAGTAATGTTAGTATCGTTATCTGTCACCCTCTTACTAATATTAGATCCGAACCCATCTGGTAGTTTAAAATTTTTTATAAACTGACAGAAACACTTTCGGTCACGCCGGGTGAATGAGTATTTTGGGTGTGGGCAGGTCCACTTGGTTCCCTTTTTTTCAACCATTGCGTATTTCGAATTTTCAGCTTCTCTAAGTCTATTCGTGCATTTGAGCTGTCTTTCGTCTTATCATTCATCAAAAGAGTACCAAGCAAGCTGTCGCACACATTTTTCTCGATATGCATAACATCTAAGTTGTGCTTCAACTGCAGAGAAGACCAATACTCTAATTCAAAAAATACGCTTCTTTTGGACCAGTTCAACTCGAAGTCTTCACGATTAGGGTTAGCACCTCCAAATTGTGGATGCTTGCCTGGTAGGCGATTGAGTAGAAGAGCATGTTGAGCATCTATGTCAGCGGGACTAAACTGTCTCGGGGGGGCTCTTGTCTCGTGTGCCCCGTTAAACTCAGAACTTTTTCTCCACTGATGGTTGTCATCTAAGAACCGCCGATGGCCTACATACACGCATTTACCTATTGCACGCACTGAATGGGTGTCTTCGTTGCAAGTCGGGCATGCTTTGTATCCCTGCCTGCTCCAACCTGATAGACTGCTACGAGCTGGAAAGTCATTTATAGTCCGTAACAACACTGCCTTCATTGTGAAATGCGTGTTTGTCGCAGCGTCTTTAGCACGTACGCCTGTCTACCACAAATTCTTAAGCTCATCCACCAACGGCCGAAGGAAAACGTCCATGTCCTTCCCAGGGGATTTAGCGCCAGGAATCAACAAGGTCAACATAAATGTGGACTCTTTCATGGGCCAAGTGCTATGAGTCGAACTTTTGATGCCGCAAGGATTAAAACCGTCAGCTGCAAGCCCTAGGCGAACATTTCGGGGTTCACTCGAGAAGTTAGGGTACCTTAGATCAAAGTCCTTCCATGAAGATCCATCAACTGGATGACGCATAATACCATCTTCTGATCGTCCGGTACTGTGCCATATCATATCTTTTGTTGTGTGCCTTAATTAGCCATACAAGAGTCGTAGTCTGGGGGTCAAAGGAAAGTATCGTAACACCTTGTGAGGTACCTTCTTGCCACTTGTGTCTTTATTTGCCCACCGACTCTCATTACAAACAGGACAGTTCTGCAGCGACTAATGTTCTTTCCAGAAGAGAGCACAGTCCCATTTACACACGTCTATCATCTCATATCCCAAACCAGTCTTCTTTAATATCTTTTTGGCTTTGTAATGCGAAGGGGGGACCTTGTTACCTGCTGGAAGTACAGACTGGAAAAACCCGAGAAGCTCATCAATCGAATTATTAGTCTATTTGTGCCTTACTTCATATTCATAAGCTTTGATATAAAGTCAAGGGAGGAATAATTAGTACACCCAGGATATAGCTCTGATTCGACTTCATCTATCAGGGCTTCAAACTCATCACGAACATCACTACTCTCTGTATTCGAGCCCCCTTTGTTAAGGTCTGTATCCTCTTCCATACGATCATCTTCCACTTCCACACGCTCCGCTATAAGGTCTGCGATAACGTCATTCATATCGCTTCTTCCCCTAACCTCATTTACGACTACAGGAAACGGCGTAATTGGATTTTCACCCGGATAGATCCACGGCGTGTAATATTCATCGAAACCATTTATACGAATATGATATATCATTGTTATGAAGTTTATGAAGATAGAATTATTACACTTTTTACACGGACATCTAATCGTTCCATCTGAGTTGACGAATGGTTTGGCATAGTCAATGAAATTGCCAATTCCTTTTTGGTACTCAACATCCAAACGGTTCTTTATAAACATCCAGCTTTTATCGATCGACATGATGATGTGACTGAAACATAATTTGGGTTTGAGGCACGATAATTTAAATGAAACATATTATTGACACCTAAAGGGTAGGCTGCTAAACCCACTTTTTGAATACCTTATCTCATATATGAATGTGTATTACATGATTGTTTGTTTAAGAAAAATTCGGCAGCATTTCCCCTTAGCCCCCAAGTATATAATATAAATATATACCCGACGAGCAAAGAGGAAACGCCAACCGAATCTTTCAAAACAAACAATCATGTAGTACACATTCACATCCTAAATGAGATAATGTATTCAAAAAGCAGTCCCAAAACGGGGACTACCCGAAATTAATTACTAAATCAATTTCGGGCGGGTATTTCTAAGCTCACTATGTTTTAAATGGATTCATTTTCGGGCATGTCTTTCTAGTCACAATATGTTATAACATACAAATATAAACAAACATACACTCATACATACATACATACATACACGCATACTCATAAATACATACACGCATACATACATACATACATACATACATACATACATGCATACACGCATACATACATACATACATACACTCATACATACAAAAACTCATACATACATACACACACATACTCATACATACACTCATGCATACATACATACATACATACATACTCATACATACATACATACACGCATACATACATACACTCATACATACATATACTCATACATACATACATACACTCATACATACATACACGCATACTCATACATACATACTCATACACACACGCATCCATACATACACACATGCATACATACATACACTTATACATACATATACTTATACATACACACATACAAACATACATACATACTCATACATACATAAAAATTAAAAAAAAACAGAAAAATATATAAAAAACAGAAAAAAAATAAAAAAAAATCAGAAAAATTAGAAAAAAACAGAAAAAAGAAAAAAAACAGAAAAAAATATAAAAAACAGAATACATACGAAAATACACACATGTATACGTACATATATACCTACTTACACAAATATATATATATATATATATATATATATATATACAAACCTAATTTAAGCATAACAATTAAAAAAAACAATTAGCGGCGGCGACTAACCTTTAGCAGCGGCGACTAACCGGCCTTTAGCGGCGACAAAGTTGACGTTCTTCCCTTAAATCGGTCCTTTCCTACAAACGTAAACAAATTATCAAAAAATAAAAAAAAACTTAACCAAAAAATCTGAAAAAAAAAACAGAAATAAACTGAAAAAGTAAAAAAAGAAAAAAAACTGAAAAAAAAAAAAACAAAAAATAAAATAAAGAAAAAGAAAAAATAGAAAATAAACATAAAAAAGAAAAAAAAGAAAAAAAGCTGAAAAAATTAAAAAAACAGAAATAAACTGAAAAAAGAAAAAAACTAAAAAAAAAAATCAGAAGACTTACGAGAGGGAGGGAGAGAGACCCGGTGGTGGTTTGCTCCGGTGGTGGTTTGCTCCGGCGGGTGGTTGGTCCGGCGGCGGTGGTTGCTCCGGCGGGTGAAAAAGAAAGAAGGAAAGAATGTGAGAGAGGGAAAGAAAGTGAGAGAGGGAGATGCGAGAGAGAGGGAGAGTGCAAGAGAGAGGGAGATGCGAGAGAGAGAGAGAGAGAGAGAGTGCGAGAGAGAAACTGAGAGTGAGAGTGAGAGAGATCGAGGGAGCTGAGAAAGAGGCAAAATTTTTGTTGTTTGAGTTTTGGTGAAAAAGAAAGAGGGAAAGAGTGGCGGGTAGGGTATAATTTTTGGTGACTTTTAGCGGCGACGGGGTCGCCGCTAATAACATTAGTAGGATTAAATCTTGGCCCTCCATCACAGTTTATCAACGGTTTATAACTTTTTGACCTTTAGCGGCGACATTTTGGCGGGTCGCCGCTAAAAGTGTCGCCGCTAAAAACCAAAATTCTTGTAGTGAAGTTAGACATGTTTAGATAAATAAGTTAACCAAATCATGTTAGGATTGCACGATTGTATGAGCGTATGAGTATGGGTTGTTTTTTATGAGTAAAAATGTATGCCAACTTTTGGTTGAACAATTCAATCTGCCAATCCGACGCATGCGATTTACATTCTAGCTTTAGGTATAAGTTTACTTATATAGTGGAATAACGAAAAAGATGTGGTTCAAGATTAGGTTTTATTTTAAATACTTTACTCTGTGGCTTAATTAAGGCATAGAAACATTATTAACTAGAAATCATGTTAGGATTACACGATTGTATGAGCGTATGAGTATGGGTTGTTTTTTATGAGTAAAAATGTATGCCAACATTTGGTTGAACAATTCAATCTGCCAATCTGACGCATGCGATTTACATTCTAGCTTTTTTTTTTTGAAAGGTAAATTTCATTAGCAAAAACGCCACAAGAGGCCCTCAAAGCGAGGACTCAAGGGCAAACCGACATTACAATAAGTTTAAAGGATATTTACACCAATCATTCCACTCTATCTCTTTAATTTTGGATCTATTACGGATCCAAAAATACGACGTAGATTTTATGATTTCGACGACTTCAATCGGTCTTCGTCTTGTATCTCTGAAGCATCTGTTGTTTCTTTTGGTCCATATCACCCACAAGGTTGTAATGAAGATCCCTTGCAGAATGTATCTCTGCAGCCTCGTGAGCCTTTGTGCCTCGACAGTCTTGAGAATATCTGCAACTTCGAAAATAAACAAAGGGCCCAAACGACACCAAACTTGAATCCGCGTCCATATCTCCGAAGTGTAAAAACAACCTGTGAAAACATGAAGCGAAGTCTCTTCATCCGAATCGCAGAATATGCAGGAAGCATCCTGAATATTAACGCCCCGTTTGATCAGTTCCTTCTTCGTCGGAAGGCGATTTATGGTAGCTCTCCAGGCCATAATTTTACATTTCAGCGGAACCCACCCTTTCCGGTTCATCTTCCAAACGTTCGAATCAGAATGATCATTTGAAATAAGTTCTTTAACTTTCTTAACAGAAAACATGCCACTTTGGTCTCCACTCCACTTCCAGCAATCACTACCACCTTTCCATTCGAAATCATGTATAGCCTCTAACAAATTGAACAGTTCGGCTACCTGCACATTTGTGGATGGGGCTGCAGACCAGTCCCAACTAACTGTTTTGCAGCCGTGTAAAACCTTGATCCTCCCGACACTTTAGCCCATTTGTTTTTCTCAATCCTGAACAAATGAGGGAAGGCAAAGCGCAGGGGTTCATCGAGAAGCCACGTATCTGTCCAAAAATTTATAGATGTACCATCTCCCACAGTGGCGTGAAAATAGCTATTCAAAAAATTCCCATTCCATATTTTCTTTTCCCCCATCTTGACAATAAACTTCCAGCAGCCAGTAGACGAGGAGGCGCAAGGAAGAAAATTCCAATTTCTAGCCGACCCATGGCACGCCAAAATAACTTTCTTCCAAAGATCATTACCTTCTTTCTTGAAACGCCAAGCCCACTTAAGAAGAAGGGCATCATTGACGTTTTGTAATTTGGTGAGACCCAACCCTCCGTTCTTCTTCGAAGAAGTCACGATATCCCACGCCACCCAATGAATCTTTTTTTCTTCGCTAGAACCGGCCCATGAGAAACGCCTCATTAATGTTTCAATATTCTCAACGACCGCCTTGGGCGCTTTATAAAGTGATAGATAATATATTGACAAATTCTCTAACACCGATTTGATAAGTATAAGGCGTCCCCCAATGGATAAATGTTTTGCTTTCCACGACGCCAACCGGTTTTCAACCACTTGGATAACCGAGTTCCAATTGCTAATTTTGGACATCTTGGCGCCCACTTTAATACCCAATAGGTATAAGTTTACTTATATAGTGGAAATAGCGAAAAAGATGTGGTTCAAGATTAGGTTTTATTTTAAATACTTTATTTTGTGGCTTAATTATGGCATAGAAATATTATTAACGTAATTAACATGACTATATCGTCGTTTGCCGTGACCCATGTGCGCTCTCATTTTCTAAAATCTTTGAAATCATGTATTTGTTTCTTACTTGCACATGCCTATTTCCTAAAGATTCTTTAGAAACATATAAATAAATCTATTACAATGATTATAGTATACACTCTTTTTTGTTGTGTTGTGAAAAAATTAATCGCTATTATATCTAGTCGGATATAGCTAGTGATTTCTATAAACTAAAACAAATATAGTGGTTACTGTATTTTATTAGTTTGTTCGTGATTAAATGTCGGGTTCACACGACTTGGAAGTTGCCTAAAGATTTTTTTTTTTGAAAAGAGAACTTCATTAACCACACACACTCAACAAGTCCTCAAAGCAAGGACTTGCGAGCGGACCAAAAACGAGTACATCAATCTAGGGGGTATAACACCCATTTTTTCCAATCTCTATCTATACAATTAAATCTATTACAAATCCAAAAATACGACGACGATTTCACCAATTCAACGATCTCAATCGGTCTCCTCGCCTTGTTGTTGAAGATACGGTTATTACGTTCGTTCCACACCACCCAAAGCGTGGTATAGATAATACCCCTTAGGATGTTCTTCCTTCTCTTAGTAGCCGAGTGCGTCTCCGGAATTTTCAAGATGTCTACAACATCAAATAAAATACTCGGACATATTCTACACCAAGCCTCAATCCTACTCCAAACCTCCTGCGCAAAGATACACCCTGTGAAAAGGTGGATAGATGTTTCTCCTTCCTGTTTACAGAAAGTGCAATCCGTTTGATGAATAGGCACCCCCCGTTTAATGAGTTCAGCTATGGTCGGAAGCCTGTTAAGAGCAGCCCTCCAAACCATGATCTTGCACTTTAAAGGGACCCAAACCTTCCATTTTATAACCGCGTTTTGATCCGAAAGGCTGTTGGTTGAAAAAAATTGTTTGGCAGAACTAACTGTGAAAACCCCATCCGAAGCCGGACTCCATCTCCAACCATCCGTACCTCCACGCCACTCGAAATCATCAACATCGCTCAATAATTGAAACAGCTCCGTCACTTCAGCAGCCGAGTGAGGATCTGTCTTCCATTCCCACTGAAGAGTCTTTGTGTTGTTTAATAACCGCAGCCTATCCGAGACCTTGACCCATTTACGTCTTTCTAGTTTAAAAAGACTCGGGTAAGTAACTCTAAGAGGCTCATCCCTTAGCCAAATGTCTGACCAGAAATTGATGCACTTACCATCCCCAAGAACACCCACAAAAAAAGAATTAATAGCCAAACCATTCTGCATCTTAGCTTCTCCCACTCTAACAATAGATTTCCAACAACCGGAAGAACTAGCGTTGCACGGAACCAACGCCCACGGTCTACTAGAGCCATGACAACCCATAATGATTCTCTTCCATAAGCTATCCCCTTCTTGTTTAAACCTCCAAGTCCATTTTAATAAAAGCGCCTTGTTCATAGCGCTTAAATCGGTCACCCCCAACCCACCATTCTTCTTTGGAGACGAAACAATATTCCAAGCAACCCATGGAATTTTTCTTTCTTCTAATAAAGATAATTGGGATTTACGCGTCCATATCTAATTAAAAATACATAATAACTAAACATATTATAATTACTAGTTTATTTCCCGAGAGCGTCTCGGGATAGACAAGTATTTTTTTCTTTTTGAATGGCCAACGAACACTACAAGAAATTTGGGTATTTACCCACACATAGTATGTGTAGGGAAAACCATATAATGTGTTAGTAGTTATGTTTACCTACACATAAATTAAGTGTCATGATGTGTAGACTCAGCACTGTGGATATAGATCATTATCTACACATTAATTATGTGTAGGTATATAGCAAGCTATACCTACACATATATGTGTGGCTAAAACTAATATATATGTGTTGGTAGAAGTATAACAATTTGTTAGATTGGCGTATGACGTGACACTTGATGTGGCATCCAACGTGGCAGCTAATTATGTGTAGGTAAATGTAAGATGTGTAGGTATTTATCTTAACATATGTAGAAACAATACATATTGATGTGTTGGTAAAAGTATTTAAATGTGTAGATAATAACCACGATTTATTTAAATTATAATTTTTAAATGTATACAAACAAATACAAAAACAGTTATATAAACATACGCGACCAAATTAACATTCTTAACCAAAACATAAGTGTTCAAACAACCAAACAAACAAAGTAAATATTGACCATAAGTTACTAACGGGTTATATAAAATTCCTAAATGACATCACTCATCGATACTTTCATCACCTTCGAGACTATCACCTTGAGATTGACCAGATGTGCTTGATGGAGTAAGCATGATACTATTTTCAATCAGTGCTTGTTCCATAATTGCACATTTACTTGTCAATGTTTGAAGTGCACCAGCTCATCATAAGTAGGACGCTTTGCCTTAAACCCATTGTGTTATCAACATTAATTGGATCGCGTCCCCACCGATGCAAACGAATAGAGCTTCGTCCAAGTACATTCGCAATAATCGACCTGTCGCTCATTGATTCCACGGCTCATTGATTCCACGGTATGCTAGTTTCTCAACTTCATCATTTCTTCATTTTAAGGAAAAAAACAAATGCAATAAATTAACTTTTTACCAAATAATGAATACTTAGCGGTAGAAAAATAAAAGTAAACTTACATATATTGAAGCCGCATTGTTAGGCATCCAACCTTTTGCTAAGCAGGCGAGAGGGGGGATAGATGGACACAAGGTTATTAAGAGAAGCAAGTTATTCTAGCAGCTGGTGTTCTTGGCCACTAGCACACAAATATAAGCACAATTAAAACAAGATAATACCTTATTGATCAAAAGCTCTTAAAACATTTGTATGTTTTTTAAAGATAAATAACTAAAAGAAGATAAAATAATTACTCTAACTGTGGAACATGACATGCAGGTCCCAAAAGTTAACTTCACCATCTTAGTAATTAAGCATTAAGCATTCCAGTCGAATGTAGAGATGGTTGTAGTGAGAATCAAGTTTGATTAACTATTTAACAATTATTTTTTGTAGGAAGGCAATTAAGTGTAGCTTAACATACCATATAATAATTTTGAAAGCTTCCTCCTCGTTGATAAAATCAAGTGCAAATGCAAGGTCCTCCACAGCCTATGAGGCAGTCTTCCTTCCCAAGTTGTATACCTTAAGAATGAACATACAAAATAAAGATGACGAGACATTTAGATACCAACCCGAGACAAATGATTTGATATTTCATTCGCAAGGTTTGCTAATTAAAAAAACCATGTGCAAACAAATCCAAATTGTCAAATTAGGTTGTTGTTGGAATACAGGTGGTCGGTCCAAACTAGTAGTCGAAATGCGTATTTTTTATAAAGCTTTAGAAAACATGAAAGCTTGTACACAAAATTAAACAATAAGCATAAACTTACTTTTATATTTTACACTCATATATTTTAAGATGTGGCTTTTAATTTAGAATCTACTTCTTTGCTTAAGTTTCATTTCAAACATCTGTAACAATTAGCCTAATTAAGTTGCGTCTTTTAATTTAGAATCTACTTTTGGCAATCACATAGGCTTATATAATACCCCCACTAACAATATACAGTCAAGCAAAGATACCTGCCATGACACCTTGACCACGACCCCTACCACCTCCTGCCACAAAACCACGACCTCTACTAACATCTGCTATAGGACGTCCCATGATATCTACAAAAAAACGATTAATAGTTAGATAAACGATAACATGAAAATACTAGTTAGATCAGAATAACATATAAAAACAAACTAATCGTTATATATAACAAACAAACCCGTCCCTCTAAATCTTCACCATCCATATCCTCCACTTCTCTTAACCTTCCATCCTCATGTACAAGAGAAAAGAGGATAAGGTCATCCATGACGGTGCATTCTATACTTTCATTCTCTTCGAACATATGCTAAACAATTTAAATTAGAAATTGAATTACCTAAAAAACACAATCAGTTTTGACACAATAAACACCAACAAAAACTGTGACAAGAGAATTCTCATAACGACAAACATGTTGGTAATAACTTGGCATCATTTTGATGATAACCTAAATACATGTTTCCAACATTTAATTTCAAATTAAGATATATCAATTGTTCATTATGAGAATCAATCAATCAATATATGTATGTATGTACACTTTGAATTCTGACTTTTTCACAGTTATGATCATAAACCGATTATCCTTGGAGTAAAAACATAAAGCATTTTAAAAAACAAAAAGAATCAAATATCAAGCTTAATAGGCTTGATATTATATTACAATTAAAGGTATCATAACCAAGCAAATAATAGGCTTCAATAAGAACTCTTAAAAATCCAAGCCACATATATAGATCGCATAACCAGATATCAAAATTAAAAACAGATATGATAAACAAATATATGAACATTAAACAGAGAACATAACAATTAATTATGAATTTACAACGATTAAGATCATGGCGTGATTTATGTCCAGATGAACATCATACAAAACAACTTGATAAAAACATATATTTAAGTGATCAAATATTCAAATGACTTTGCCGCAGCTCCATTCAATGAGATTAACCAGATCTATTCAAACAAATTAATCCAAATCAAACAAATACTATTGTTCAAGCAACAAAAGCATCTAATTGAGCTACTTCCAGCTACAAACCATCTAATTTAACCATTTCTGTTGATTATTAGCTAAGACTTTCTCTTAATCAGTTCTATTACTTAAACTAAAGCTAGTTTATTACTGGCTAATTACCATGTTAAATCTCAGTATCTACAAATTGACATTTTAATTTGATGGGTCTCATGTACGGCTTTGTGTCATTTTTTTTATTTAATGTCATACCCTGGAGCATGTTTTGATAATAGTTCGGATGGAAAAGCATTTGTTGTATCCACAAGATCCACTTTCATCTTTCCACTCTTCCAGTCAACTTCTAAATAGTCAAAAAAAAATCACAAAAGACTATATATGGCTAAAGCAAATAAGAAGTTATTTATATTCTGCACATTTATACTTAAAAGATCTGTCATTACACAAGATTATGTTAGCATATATATAATTAAAAGCTTACATATTTTGATAAACAAGGATCTCTCTTTGGCATTGCATCGAACACCTGGTGTGCTTTGTCAGGGACACAAAATCTATCATACATATCAAAGACTATGTTAGCATACATATAATTAAAAGCTTACATATTTTGATAAAAATGATCTCTCTTTGGCATGGCATCAAACACCCGGTGTGCTTTGTCAGGCACACAAAATCTATCATACATACCAATGAAAGCATTATTGGTAAAGAAATTCATTCCAAAGCTTCTGACCTCAAAGAAATATAACCTAAAGAAATAAATTGGAACTTCAAAGTAGAGGTTAATTTATTATGCCAATTCCCCCATTAAAATTTTCGGGAGGCAAAGTAAGTAAAGGTAGAACACTCTTCTATTAAAAAAAATCCACATTCATATGGTCAAACAAAATGATTTGGGTCATTAAAAAACTGCAAAATATAGCTAGCTTTTTTTGGTTGACAACTTACAATATTTTGACTTTCAGATTCGTAGAAAGATATAATAGTCCTATGAAAATAGAAGCCAAGACTATTATCAATTTTGCTGTAATGCAATTTATTTCATGACTATAAATTGAATTGTTTTAAAAGTATATTACCTTATTTTATTATGGAATAATGTGATCGTAGACATGACAGAGACAAACCACAACCAAAAAGATCATGAAAAATTGTATTGATGAAATGATCTTGAGATCCCTTAAATCTCCCACATTATTGCTGCTTCTAACTATAGGGGAAGACGCTAGGGTTTGAAAAAGTAGTAGTGGTTTCTTGGCTTGGCAATTCGAAGTCCATCGATTGGGGAAAGAGAAATCGAAGGAGCGAAGATATTGGGGAAGGAGATGGATGAAATCGGTTTTGGTGAAACAATTTTGGGGATAGGGAATGTTAATATGTTATTGGAGGGAAGCTAATATTTTGGATGTGTGAGGGAGGGAAGAAATTTCAGTTGAATTTTTTAAATGATTTATAAGGGAAATTTTATAATTATGTATTTGGGACCCGATATAAGTCGCTAAGAGCATTCACAACCCATTCCCCATCCTCATTTCCTCACAACCAATCACAACCACATATTACATTAAAAATCATTACAGTTTCTTTCTCCTCCACTCACAACCACTTCCAACAAATATTAAAAATCATTACAGTTTATCTCTCCTCCCGAAAGATTCCCAAATAACCCCCATTTTACAGATAAACAGTAAATTCCCCATTTTTCTTCACTCACAACCTCTCAAAACCACCCCATATAATTTGGGGGACACCCTCACAAAAAAATGGGGAACGGGCTGTGAATGCTCTAATATGTTATTCCTTTAAGTATGTTTGGCAAAGAGCTTTTAAAAGCTTCAAGTTTTAAGAAAAAACTCCTATTCAACAAAAAATCTTGTTTGGTTGAAGAAACTGGAAGCTTTTAGTTAGGAGAAAAAGCTCTATAGTGAAAAGCTACTAGTACTAGCGTTTAAAAAAAAAAGCTCTGCTAGCTACAAGCTTTTGATTAGTAAATGACATAAATACCCATTCTATTTTAAAAATAAAATAAAAACCTTCTTTATAAGCTTTTTAATTATGCTCATTCTTGGTCATTTTATGCATTTTATTAAAAGCTCCAGCTACTCTGCCAACAACAAAATATATTTAAAAAGCCTCCAGCTACCAGCCACAGCTAGTTTTGCCAAACATAGCCTAAATCTTGTATTGCAAGAACATATTTGTGAATAAAATTCAGTCTCAAATAAAGAGAAAGATATTAGGGACTGATTATCAGTCACTATAATATGTCAGACGAAAAATCAGTCCCTAATATTATCAGTAACTGTTAAATAAGTCCTAGATAATATGTATTTGAGACTGATATATCAGTCGCTGATAATTTAGTCTCTAATAACCACTTTTCTTGTAGTGTAACAACCTGGACCATTTCTTTTTTACTTGCACCTTCTTTTCACACCATGTTAAGAAAATGAAATAATGATTTAATAGTTCAATTTATATGTATCCAATATCTACATATATTTTTCTAAATACGTGTGGATATTTTTATGCCACGACATTTACTAAGTACATATATATGTAATATTTACACATATCGTATATTTCTTAAAAAGTGTATGTATTTT
>JAUTDX010003533.1:0-25350 GCA_030844895.1 Ambrosia x helenae
AATGAAAATGAAGATGAGACTTGAGAGAGAGAAAGAGGTTGATGGTGGCGTGTTTGAAGAGAAAGAGACAGAGGTGGTAGTTAGTTAGGTGGCGGTGGGTATGAAGAGAAGGAAAACGTGGCATGATCTGAAAGAAAACGTGGCATGTTTCTTAAGATTCAGCATATAATTACCATTGAAAGACCAACTAATTACATATATGCCATCACATTAACATTACTGTTCAAATCATTTGATCTATTATTATAGTATAATTAAACATCTTATCTCAAAATCTTAATTGTTTAATACAGATTGGAATTTTGATGCATATTATTTTTATTTTCTATTTGACACGATTTGTCAATATACATACCATGTTTGGGTTCATATTTTGACACGATTTCATATTCGTCTAAACTTTTCAAACCCATATCAGATCCAACCGTAAATGCAATCTATTTACCACTGGATTTACTAGTCAATCCAAGCTAGAAATGGGAAATAAGTGGGAATATTCCAAATAAGGAAAAGGTTATTAATTTCGAGTATAAATATTAAAAATATAGAGCTAAAAATAATAAAATTTAGAGTATTCTTATTCCTTAATTTCAGTACTGCGTGTCTCGTCGAGACGGAACAGGACGGTTCCCCTTCATATTAATTTATATTCTCGAATATACCCTTTTCCGTATCCTTACCCTCACTCAAAGTAACGAGGTCACATGACCACATTTAATTAATATCAAAATAATAATAAATATGACGGCTTTCGAGTAATAATAAATTTAAGAAAAGATGTTCACAAGAGGCTCACCATGATGTTAAAATCCTCTGACCCCACATATCTCACTTTGCCTCAATTAAATTATAATCCCCGTATTACCCTCCATTAATCACATGTCATATTATATTATATATAATACAAATAGCAACTTAACGTTGCAAGTTAACAGAGTACTTTTCCGTTATTTTTCCGTTCCTACAGCCATTTCTTTCTTCAACGCTTTACCCTTCCTTCTCTCAACCGTTGCCTCCTTCGATTGGCAACTGTTACAAACGACATAAGCGGCAACTGGCGGTGGCAGTTTCTGAAAATAGTTAAACGGTTATAACACGGATTCTATGAAAAACTACCATTGAATATCGTAATTTCTGACGCCGTTTTAATACATGTTAACTTGGCTTTCAACACCGCCTGAAACGGTGGCAACCACACTCCTCTTAGACACACCAAGTCGTGAAAACCACATGCAAACGGTTGATCGGATCGCCGAATTTAGCGGCGATTTCACCATCACAACACCGCCGGATACTACCACCGCAGCGGATTGCAGAATCAAAATCCTAACCCCCAGCCACTTCTCTCTCTCTCTTCCTCTTCAATGAAAAATCCCTGGTCTTCATCGACGACTGAAAAAACCCAATCTTCAACCCTCATCTTTGCCTGAAAACAGAGAACCGCAACGACCAGGCTAAACAGAGACAGGTAAGGAAACCGGTTTCACCGCCGATGCCAAATAAACCTGAGACTATGGTGCCATTTTTGTGGTAGCGCTGGTGTGGTGGTGGCTTATTCTCGATCTGATTACTTGGTGCCATTATTGTTGTGTGTGCTTTGACTATGAAGAATTGAGATGTTTTTCGTTTGTATTATTTTTACGTTGAAAAGTAAATATTGGAGATGAGTTTTACATTTTGATTTTGACGGTACACTTTTGACTTACCTACCCACCCACTGTTTTACCATTCCCCTAAATATTATATAGATATTATTTATTCAATATCTACTTTTTTTTATTCAATATCTACTTGAGAGTTTCCTATGCCAAATGCTATATTTTTTGGTATTAAATCTACGTATCACTTGAAAATAATAATTCGTATTTTTTTTACAAAAGTTAAAAGTAAATTTTCAATTAATGTTATCTACTCTTATCAGCACACCATAATTATATTAAACTATTGTTCAAATCAAAATTAATAATTTAATAGCACAAATAATTTTAATGGGTATAAAATTGGAATATGATTTGTGCTTTAAATTAACTTAACAAATACAAAGTCACCTTAAAAATGCTCAAATCATGACATGACTAACATTCAACAAGTTTACTTAATTATTGAAATCGATCGAGTTAAGCTAACATACTAAACAAATAAGTTAAAATTATAAATAAATTCTATAAATTTGTGTATTTGAATCAAGGGTAATACCGAAAAAGGTTAATATATATTATTATTCAGAGGCGTTAAATGAGTCATTATAATGGGTATACAGATTAATGTAAATCATATGTTCACAAAATTATGTAAGTTTTATAGTCATGCATATCTAACTCATGTTATTATGGTAATCTTCTCAAAACCTATCTTATCCTATGTCCCTGGGATTAATTTATTGTCTTTAATTGTGTTGGTTGTATACTAACCACATCGTTAGTAATTTATACTTAAAAAAAATAAGAACTTTACTAAATGTGTTAGTTTTTTTTCTTAATATTAGTTTAAATAAAGGGATCTTGAACAATGTGGGTGTGTACCATAAGTATAATCAATAATTTTAATTTTAACATTATTTTCAATTGACATAAACCTAAAAATTTTCACATCTCATATAATAACATTAAAAACATCTATAATCAACATCCGCCGCAACGCGCGGGTTGACGTCAACTCGTAATACTACAAATATCAACTTAACGGCAAACCGTTAAGTTGCATGAAAACCGTTAACTTCCATAATTCCATCTTCATGACAAACCGTTAACTTCCTTCACGCTTTTTAATAACCGTTTCTTTACTTCTTGACATCCCAATCGCCTAAAACCATAAACATATCCCTCTTCTCAGGCCTTGAAACTCCTTCATCCAAAGCCCTCTGTTTCTCTTCGCCATTAAAGTACATGTATTTGCTTCTATTCATTGGATTTAACCATTACATGTTCGATAGCTTCACTTTATGGTTCAATCGCTTCAGGTGTTGAAACTCCTTCATCCAAACCCTTCTCTGTTCCTCTTTGAATTAAAGGTACATCTCTTTTTCCCCTGTTCATTATATTCAACCATTTAAATGTTCAATCACTTCTATTTAATCACAATTGCTCAAATTGAATGCCATTTAGTGTCCAATTTACGCCTGCTACTTAACCCTAATATATTTTTAATGGGTTGGTTAATTGGTTTGATTATTATATTGATTTGGAGAATTGGGGATTAGGGTTTGTTACAGAATTTATAAATTTAATTGAAATCTGGAAAGAAAAATTCTCCAAATCAACACAATAAAAACTTGGTACCCAATTAAACCGAAAATGATTTATGCTGATTAAGTTTTTTTTATTGATAGGATTTCGTTTTTTTAGTTGCCTTGCATTTGATTCTATTTTTTTTTTAATTTTCTGCATTGATGAATTATGAATCTAATCACATGTGAGACTTTAGATGTTCCTTTAAACAAAAGAATCAATGAGATTACATTTCATAAGTCTGAGGAGAAGATGTGTAACTAATGTCTTTGAAATCTTACTTTGTAGGAATTGTAATTTTGTACATGATTTTGTAGTATTTATCATTATTCTTTTTGTTTTGGTTGTGTGTACAAACTGGTACAGTTATGTTTCTGCATCAAAATGGTAAAGTGAATACAAAATTCTGCATGTACATTTTAATGGTCAATTGTAAACTGAATTTGAAACCGTTTGAACCTTTTTTTTTATAACCATAGGTCCATTTATTTATCTCTGTTACCGACCAACCATCAGACGGAATCAATCATGTGAACACAAAACACACGGAAGTTTCAGAATTGGATAGAGAGGGGAATAGGCGGCAACCCATGATTAATCATTTTCACAAATCAAGTTGTGTTCGAATGTATTATCTGGATAAAAAATTAGTCGCCTAATTACGCCAAGAATGAGGGTTCAGGAAGGTCTTGAAGACATATCGATATGAGTTTTGCTGTTGAAGATATAATACTATAGATAAATAACGAATGAAAGAAGTTAAACGGTGAAACGACCGCATAATTTTTGTTATGCATGTCATACTATGTATTGAAAGGAAATTGAGCGGTGCTGACGAAATCCTCTTGATTGATTCGAATTACTTTTGAGATAATTTTTTCTAACTTTTGAGAGTTTCCGGTTACTTCTTCAATTTCACCGGCGTTTGTTTTAGGAGTTACGACTGTAAATAATCCGTTTCGTTTTTCGATTTTGGTTTTTTTTGTTGAATATGTTTTTGTGTGATATTGGTTAGATGATTTTGTGTTGTGTTTGATCCTGAATTTTACCCTACTAAGTTTAGTTTCTTTTTTTTTACGCTTTTGGATCGCATTATGTATGCTGTTGTCAATCTCAATTTTTGTTTGTTCATTGAATTGGACCGTGGAAATCGTTGATTGCATATGTAACTGTACGTTGTCTGGACGCGATATGAATAGGTTTGGAAATCAGATAAACGCAACCCAAAATCTTCAAGCATTTGTTTAGTATTTATAGTAGTGATGTATGGAATTAGTTTTTTTTTTTGAAAGATATGTATGGAATTAGTTAGGAATGTGAATTCATGTTCATGTGATTCAAACTTCATGTTTGATGTAAAATTTTTTTCCAGCAATAGGTTGCGGATGTGAAGGAAAGTTCAGAAACTTTGAAGGGATCATTGTTTATCCAACTTTACAAAAAATGCTCATCTATTATGGTAAAGTGCTAAATGACAGAACCACACATTGAACGATTAGGCCCTCCAAGTAAAACGAAAAGTCACCCGGCTTCTAAATCCTGTCCAACCGGCATATCTGGTTCCGACCAATGAATCAATAAGACATTCGGTTATGAAAATATTAGTTTGATCCACTAAATGTAATTTTTCGTAATAACTGAGTAAACTATAACAATAGACACATACGTCATGGAACTTGCTTCAAAAGAAAAAAACACATTGCATAAACGTAACAGTTTTCATGTTTCATACATTGATATTTCAGACACACAATCAACATCCCGCCGCAACGCGCGGGGTTAGCGTAAAACTTGTTCAAAACATAAACAATACAAGGAATGATTACCTAAAAGGTTATTGTGACTTATATTTTTCTACAATTGGATCGTTAGTTTAAAACTATAAAGTTAATGATTTTGATTATACTATTTACTAGATTATATCCCGGGAGTGCCCCGGAGTAACAAATCTAATATGACACATCAACTTTACATATGAAATAGACTAAATGTGTTTCACATTTACATGCAGAAAAGCTTCGGGTAGCAACTAAACTAAAACAATTAACAATGTATAACTCAAATTTTAACATTTTAACTTAAAATATTGTATAACTCCATTGTTAATAATTAACCTTAAAGAATGTATAATTTCAATGTTAACATCTAACCTAAAACAATGTATACATCAGGAGCGTCCAAGGATAGACAAATTCTAGTTCAAATATTAGGATTTAGGATCTCCAATGTATTCATTTTTATTTCATCTCAATAAATCTAACAAAAACTCTAAAACTCAAAATCTTTCATAGCTGTCAATACTTTTCTACACCTACTGTCAACCCTCAACAACCAACAAACTATAAAAACATCTAATTCAAACCATCATGAACCAAAATTGAACTTACAATTACCATAGTCATTTACTTATAGTTATTTAACATCAATACAACTAAATTCAAACATATTGCAGGCAAAGATCTACTCAAAGTCTCAAACTACATAAACATAATCACATCTCTCTAATCCCTCACACTCAATCACTACATGTCTATAGTATTCTAATTAGTAATAACTCCTATATTCCCTAACCTAAAACCTAATCACTAATCAGCTAAACAATCACCTAGATAAGCTGCAACTGTTCAAAAAGTCATCACATCTAACAAAAATAGCAAAAGAGTCCATAAATCCAAAAAAAAAAACTAATTCAAAGTTATATCCTTTTAAAAAATAAGATTTGGAAGACTGGAATTGGTATGACCACACCGATTTCGGTTTTCTATTTATTATATGTTCAACTTTTAGCTTTTATTTTTTAAGTTCAATTAAAATATTAAAAGTAATGCAAGTGTAATTGGTAAGATTTCGTCGGAAATCAAGTGAGTTAGTTAAAGCCTATTGTCTGTGTGAGGAGAACGTTATAAGGGGTCTGATTGACGATAAGTTGCGAAATAACCTGAAATACGTGAAATTGAAACATGAGCTCTAATTTTGGTTCTAATATTGTTAGTTGTATACAATATGCTGGATTATAAAATACACATTATAATAATATAAATCAGATGTAGAAGACAAATATCGATACATAAGGCGAATAAAAAAACTATTAGTATAATGCAGTTGCATGAAGATTCGAGAGAAACCAACATGAAATTTCAGTATGCAAGGGATACTTACCAAACCACTACAAGGAAGCTTCAAGTGTGTGTGTTATGATTAACGATGCGACGTCAAAGGTGTCGCCACAGGAATTTAGGGTTTGGGATGTGGTTGTGCGTAGAATGACAGGAGAAGAAGAAGATGAATGGAGGCAATGAAGGATTAGGGTTTTCAATATATTATAATATTAAAAATATTTTTTTTTATTTTCTTTTTTAAATCACCTAATGACATGGCATGCCACATGACACTCTTAAGGGGAGGTTAGCCTCTTTAAGTGTCATGTGGGATAAATTGCTTTGGTTTATTATAGGGATGAGTTCGGGACGGTATCGGTACCAAACCGATACCGATCCCGAAAATACCGATACCGAAAAGTCCAAAAAACCAATACCGATACCGATTATACCGGTACGGTATCGGTATCGGTACGGTACCGGTGTGGTATCGGTATTTTACCTTAAAATACCGATACCATACCGATCCCGTACCGATACCGATAATACCGAAACCGAAAACCTCTAAATGTGGGTACCGATACCGATACCGAATACCGATACCGAATACCCTGGGTTCGGTATCGGTTCGGTACGGGATCGGTATTTTTTCGGTTCGGGATCGGTTTTCGGGACCGTATGCTCATCCCTAGTTTATTATATATAGACTAGTAGAGTGTCCGCGCGATGCAGCTGGGAACACAAACATTTCTAAGGGTGTGTATGGTTCGGTTAAGTTCGATTATTAGCCTCAACCGAAACTAAAATCAAAGGTCATCAATTAATCAATCTTATTAAACAATTGGTTTCTTGGTTCGGTCAGTATTGTTAGATTATTGGTTTTTGGTCTGGTTTAGTTAATTTTGGTGAATAACAAAAACAAACTTCGGCTAAGTTTTTTTTTCCTTGAAGTACATGAAATGAAGGTATAAATACATGATATAGAGGTAAAAAAATGGGCATGTAAATGAACCGAATGTTCATGAGCTGTTCGTGAACTTGTTCGGTGGGAAGTTCGTTTATGTCGTTTATTTAATAAATGAACAAACACGAACTAAAAAGTTTGTTCGTTTAGTTAAGTGAACGAACATGAACAAACGTTGAGTTTGTTCATTTATGTTCGTGAACGTCCGGTTATGTTCGTTTAGTTATTTCCGTTTTAAGTTTATTAATTATATACGTAGTTATATTTTCATAAATACAAACATAAATTGAGCTTTAGCTACTTGTATAAATATATAACCGATTAGTAATTGAGTTTTTTCAGTAATACAAAATCGTTCACATTTATTATGTTCGTTAACGTCCGTTATGTTCGTTGATGAACTGTTCGTTTAGGTTTAAAACGAACGAACATAAACGAACAAGAACATGACAAATTTCTTAATGAACGAACATGAATACAAAAATGTGTTTATGTGTTCGTGTTCGGTTAAAATTAAATGAACATTCGGTTCCTTTACAGGCCTAGGTATAAAAGCTAAAAATTTCAAAACCCCATCTATTTATACCGCCACTATAATTCATAAACCTATATACTCAGCTTCAAATCATATTAGAGTATAATTTGCTATATACATTTAATTAAAAATTTGATTTTTTACGTGATTAACAATATCTTGAGGTGAACAATAATTGAAACTCAACCGAAATCGAACAAAAACATACAAAACCAAACTGAAAATTAACCAAAACCGAGTTAACCTAATATCGATTTTTTTGTACCCTAAGTTAACCAAAATTAACAAACCGAAACTAAACCATTCTTACATTTATACCTTTTATACATCCATTATATGTATTTATACTTTCATTTCATGTGCTTCTAAGCAAAATTTTAACCAAAGTTTGGTTTTGATTATTAACCAAACTACCTAAACCGAACTAAAAATGACGATCTAACCAAATAGACTAAACCAATTAACCGGTTGGTTAACAAGATTGATAAACTGATAATTTCGATTTTTGTTTCGGTTGAGGCTTATAACCGAACTGAACCTAACCCAATCATGAACAATTAGAAGTGTCTGTGTTCCCTACCACATCATGCGGGCATGCTGTTATGAATATATTAATGGGTCTATTTCTGTTTAACTATTTTGGGTTAACTAAGGGTACCAAAAAAAAAAACTATAACCAATTTTAAGTTAAATCGGATGTTTTCAGTTTTCAATAGATTTTGGTTCCGTTTTGTCAATTTTTTGGTTTGGCTTTGGTGAACGGTTTAGTTATTGCTCGCTCCTAGATATCGTTAATCACGTATCATATAAAGATTTTTAAAATGAAAAAATAGCAATACTATACTCAAATTAAAGATAATAAAATGCTCATTATATGTAATATTTTTTTTATAAAAGTATAAAAATATGCAAAAAAAAATATATGATTATTTAAAAGTCATGGGAGATGGTTTGCTTAAAATAAGGAAAAGTAGTTTAACTATAATTTAAATAAGCAAAAATTAAGTAAGTTTAAGAGATTAAAGTGTAACTAAGATAGGGTATTAAAATATAAATAATGTATGAATGACTATTTTACCCTCATTTCAGGGTTATTAATGAAAAACAAGTTCTTAACTTTTGGGTATCTTAAAATATCCCTCACTCATGCATTATAATATTAGTATAGATATATAGATTATATTGTAACACGTTTGTTTTTCCATTGTTTTTTCGTTCATCCATAGTACTATATAGTGATAAATTCATTATACTATATTCGTTTATCCGTATACGAGCTATTTTTATCAACTAATGTAGTATTAGACCACCCGTAGTGGAGAAATGAAAGGGGCGTTAAATTCCCCATTTGTGCCCCTACACCGCCCCTGGGCGCTAAATATGGTTTTTGGTCCGTGGCGTGAAATTTTTCGCGCTGAAATTGGGCGTTGATTACTTGGGAGTGGGTTGAGCCAATGAAAAAAGAGGGAGGGGTGCTAATATCTTAGACCAGTATGGTCGGTCTTATGAATTTATCACTGCATAGTAGTGTCTTTAAGTCTTACATCACTCTATATCACCAAACCTCATCCTTTTTCTTTGCCCCCGCCCCCAAACTAGGCATGCTGCTAACAAGAGAGTATACATCAAATCTAGGAATCTGATCTTGACGCTGATTTTTTCCCACACCCAAAATCTAGAAACCAAAACTAGAATCAATAAAAACTTAATTAAGTGAACCAAAACACCAATTTAACTAGTAGTTTTGAACCCCATAACATATCGGTCTATTATTTCTCCCTCACAAACTAGCATGAGTCAATTCCTCACAACTGCAAGGTTATCTGGTCTTATTACAAATATCTAATCATGGAATGTAACATTGATCGGGTCATCTTGCTTACACCCACCGTTATGTGCTTTACTATTCTCATGTACATAGGAAACCTCTAAGTTATAATGTCCGGGCATTATCGTAAACTTAGTAATAATTCTAAGGTTTTTATTTTAATTTGTTTATAATTTCATTGAGGGTTTCACATACGAGTATCGGGCAAGATATTTCTTCATCCGAATACATTACGTATTCGGACCCGGGATCAGTTTCATAACTTTCGTCCGGGGGGTTTTGCACCGTAACCAGTGGGTTTTGCACTGTAGGAGGAGCGATACGCTCTAGCATTCTTACAGTATCTCCAATCCGTATCGCTCCTAGTTGTAGTAGAGCTATTGTGTAATCATATACGTAATGCAATTCTTAAATCGGCGAATCGCCAGGAAGTTGTGGCTTGTAAATTTGAAATGTTGGGGGAGGGTGTGTAGTTGGTTAGTGTGTTATCGGTGGGTTTAAAGTATGAGGGTAATTTGTTGTGTGGTGTGTAACCGATGGGTTGTTTATAGCTTGGTGGTTTGCGCAGGATGATCGTCGTCGACGATACGTAATCGGAAACATATTTCCACCACCCATATTCATATATGTATCCGTATAAAAATGTATGTGTGATATGATGTTTATATAGTGTGGTAAAAAATTAAACAGTAAAAATAAAATAAAATAATAAACTTTGGTAAATAAAGCGGTCAAAAAAATATGACTGTTTAACTCAAAAATGAAAAACCCATGTCCACTATCCGTTAACTAACGTACTGATAGTGGGGCACCTGTAACCAATTCTGATGACGTCCGGTCCACTAAGGTTTGCAGTTTTCGATCAAATGATGTTTAGCAACTGATAGCTATGGTTTAACAGACTACTAAATCCAATCATCAATCAATCACTTGGATTTGGATAAAAGATTTCATATACTTGTATAGTAATATCCAGCTACAACCAGGGGCAAAACAGGGATTTCCAAAAGCAGTATAGATACATAGATACAAAGTACAACGGAGTAGTTTACCAGATCTATCATACTCAACACACAACAATACACTTCACGAGTTCAGTCTCTTTCACCCTCACAAACTCAAACACAAACACTCTAATAATTACACCGATCAATGGCAGCCGTCGGATCACTAAAACCACCACATTTCATCGTCTCCTCCGCCATTGTTACCGACCGGAAACACCTCCGGTCACCGTCTTCCTTATCATTCTCCTCCTCCTCTACTCTCTCCGGTCATAATAAACTACCTTCCGCTTCCTTCCTCACACGACGTCGTATTGGAAGTAGAGTTCCAGTTACTGTTTGTCCCAAATCTGTTTCTGATTCTAAAAATTCGCAGACATGCCTTGATCCTGACGCTAGTCAAGTATGATCTGCATTTACTCTCTGTTTTATTTGAATTATAATTGTTCTGTTATTATATGTTGTATGTACTCTGTTGTTTCTGTTTTTATATAGTGTTATGTGATTTGATTATTTTAGCTCTAATTCTGTTTAGATCTAATCTAGTTGAGTATATATAAGATATTAGATATGTTTTGTTATTTTATTCAGAGTGTGTGTTATGAAGGTTCTAGAAGGTTGTACGGATTCATTTTTTACTTGAAATTATTTACTATAAGTCTATAAGTAGAGGAATGGAGGTTGTGGAGGAAATTAGTTATTTAATTATATATTATTTATTGATTTACAAAAGGTGATCATGATTTGAGGCTATAGGGATATCATTAGTGAGTTCTGTTATTTTCTTCTGAGAGTGTATAATGAATGTTCTAGAACGTTGTGGAGGAAATTTGGATTAATATAGTTGATTTAGAAAAGGTGATCATGATTTAGTAGTTAACACCGTAGGCAAATTTTACATCGGTCGTTAACATGAGAGAGAGAGATGTGGAGTTCATAATAAATGCCTGTTTATAAAATATCACTAGTGTGATTTGAGTGCATTGGCTGTGGAGTGCGGATGAGAGGACAGTGGAGTTAAATGTGTTCCGGGATGGACAAAGCGAACAATATTTGGTTGGTGGACATGAGAGAAAAGAAAGATAATCGGATAAATTATGATTCAGGGATAATTTGTTAATTGTTTTATGTAGAATGAGCTATGTGCCGGTACCGAAAGTACCAATCACGAAAATTGACAATTTTGGGTGCCGGTACTGGTACCGAGAATGCTTGGTACACAGTATAGTAAGGTATTGTATTTGACATCAGCATCAACCGGGGTTTGGTACCGTTTGTTCATCCCTAGTCATATAGATGATCAGAAAATGCGATATATCTAGTTAATTCAATTATGGATGCAATCAAACACTGAACTATGAAATTTCATGTTTGTTCAAGATATGATGTTATTGTTTAATTGATTGTATGATATCTTCAGAGTGTCTTGGGGATAATACTTGGAGGTGGAGCTGGCACGCGTCTTTATCCTTTAACAAAAAAGAGGGCGAAGCCTGCTGTTCCCTTAGGAGCAAATTACAGGCTTATTGACATTCCTGTCAGTAACTGCTTGAACAGCAACATATCGAAGATTTATGTTCTTACACAGTTCAACTCTGCATCGCTCAACCGCCACCTGTCTCGCGCGTATGCAAGTAACATGGGTGGTTACAAGAATGAAGGGTTTGTTGAAGTCCTTGCCGCTCAACAGAGTCCAGAAAATCCAAACTGGTTTCAGGTAATTATGAATCCAGTTAGGCCATACCAATTCTGCATTTTCCTATACTAATCTCGGTTCAGTTATGTCCTAACTCATAATATGTATAATTGGTTACAGGGTACTGCTGATGCTGTGAGACAATATTTGTGGCTGTTCGAAGAGCATAATGTTCTAGAGTTTCTCATCCTTGCCGGAGATCATCTATACCGTATGGATTATGAGAGATTTATTCAAGCTCACAGAGAAACCGATGCTGACATCACTGTAGCCGCTCTGCCCATGGATGAAAAACGCGCTACTTCTTTTGGTTTGATGAAGATTGATGAAGAAGGGCGTATAATTGAATTTGCTGAGAAACCGAAAGGAGAACAACTGAAAGCTATGAAAGTTGATACGACAATTCTAGGACTTGATGAAGAGAGAGCGAAAGAAATGCCTTATATTGCTAGTATGGGTATTTATGTTGTTAGTAAAGATGTGATGTTGAATCTGCTAAAAGATAAATTCCCTGGAGCAAATGATTTTGGAAGTGAAGTGATTCCTGGAGCAACTTCTATTGGGCTAAGAGTATGTTATTTTGCTTTAGTTTTTGTTTGAATTATTATTTATTAGTAATTGCTGGCATTCATAAACCGTTGAAACTGACCACACCGTCCAAACTGAAGAAAGTCGGCCTGTCTAGGATCCAAATGGTTTGGTTTTTGTGGTTTGTTGCTTTAATGGTTCGTGTTTATTATTACTATTTATGTATATTCTACATTGTTTTGTATTATAAACAAAACTATCTTTATCGTATTAAATCTTCTAGTAAAACCTTTTTGAAAAGAACTATATAAACATGTCGTTTCAAATCAGTAAAGCCTGCAGTTCCAACCCACCCAAGCGGTCAGGACTAGAATTTTCGTCAAAGCCAGCCAAACTAACATGAACTCCCCTATTAATAACTCCTGATTAAAAATTACAACTAATCAAAATCTATATTAAACAACAGTATCTATTACATTAAACTTATATGTGTCAGAGAATATATAGGTTACTAAGAATGATTTTTAATTAAAAAAATGCAAGTGACATATTTTATTGCTGTCAGATTTTACTTATATATTTTATTGGTTATCAGATTGCAGAATTAGTAGCAATAAGACTATTTTTTTGAATTATTTTTTTTGGTTGCAAATGCCTGTGAACTAAAATTTTATATATACATAGGTACAAGCTTATCTTTATGATGGATACTGGGAAGATATTGGTACAATTGAGGCTTTCTACAATGCCAATTTGGGAATCACAAAAAAGCCGGTGCCGGATTTCAGGTAATTTTATTTTTTTCAACAGTATTGATGTTTCTTATCACTTTATCAGCCTCTTATAATCTTGAATATTTGGTTCAGCTTCTATGATCGTTCGGCCCCTATTTACACACAACCACGATACTTGCCTCCTTCCAAGATGCTTGATGCTGATGTCACCGATAGTGTTATCGGTGAAGGGTGTGTGATTAAGGTTAGAAATCATGGTTCTGGTTTTTCACTTGACCTCTTAAGGTGTTTGAGATATAAAGGTGTAAAATTGGTATGCTGGGTAGGGTGGGTTTGGTAATGGGTTTGGGTCAAAACGGGTCAGGCCAACCCATCAGTCTTTTTATCCATATTTTTAAGAGTTATGAATATAAATGTATTAAATTTGATTAAAAATACAGTATCATGACAATAAGGGTTATGCAGAACTGCAAGATTCATCATTCTGTTGTTGGGCTTCGATCTTGCATAGCTGAAGGTGCAGTAATTGAAGATTCATTGCTTATGGGAGCAGATTATTATGAGGTAATACATCATGATGATTTTTAACATTTTCTACCATGCACGATTTCTTAAATTGCAATTATAATTTTTTTTTAATCATTCAACTTCATATATGTTGTTTTTGTGGTTCAGACTGATGCTGATAGAATACTTCTTGCTGCAAAAGGTAGCGTTCCAATTGGTATTGGAAAGAACACTCATATCAAAAGAGCAATCATCGACAAGAATGCACGCATTGGAGACAACGTGAAGGTAATCTGTAATGACATACTTTTAGTCCATTGGGTCGATTTGTGTCATGGTTTATTCATAACGTGGCAAATGGATCAAATCACATGATCTAGAAATGAACTTTCGGATTTTTGTTTTCCTCATGGCAACCAACCTCATTATTAATCGACTGGTTGATGCCATGTCAGTTGCCACAAATGCAAAAAAGATAAAATAAAATAAATATTTATATGTGTTAAAAGTTGAAACATGCTTTTTCCAACATTTATACTTAAAAAATAAATGTATATGATAAGATGACAAATAAGATGTCACGGCACCAGTTTTTCAAAAAACCAGAAGAAAGTTGACCAGGTAACTCATTGATATAGTTGGTAATAAATTGTAACCCGGTTGCTCAAAACATAAGTTGGTTATATTTGCGCCCAACCAAAAGTTTAGTTGCTAAAATCCGGAAAAATGTGAAGTTTGTCCCTGTTTTCTGCAGTTTGCCCAAAAGTTTAACTTAAAACAATGGGGTGGAAGTCGCCAAAGTGATTTGTTAAGTTATGGTCTCCTAAATTGTTTTAATTTATGAATTTCTTACTATCATATACAACGCAAGTATCTCTAAAGAATTGACTAAGAAGTGTTCTCGGTATTACATATATTAAACTTAAATAATAGCTGTGTAAAAATTGCATTTGTACACTACATGACTAATATGTAACTTTAGCATCACTAATACTCGGGCTATACAACTTTACAAATCTGGGCCTGTACTAACATGACCCGTCACCCAACCAATCAAACACTCCTTGTTGCCGCGTCTAAATTACTTTTTTTTGAACAACCACTTCTAAATTACTACTATTTCATTTTGTGCATCTCATTTTGTGATGGCAGATTATAAATAGCGATAACATTCAAGAAGCAGCAAGAGAAACAGAAGGGTACTTCATAAAAAGCGGGATTGTAACAGTTATCAAAGATGCGTTGATTCCTTCCGGCAGCATAATTTAGAAGATACAAAAATCTTGATGGCCATTGACGAAGATTCGACTGTAAGGTACGTTACAGTTGCTTGTTACAGAACTATGCATTATGGTACCAAAGAGGAAGCATGTCGCTTTGTGAAATGTAAAATTATTATTTATTTAATAAAAATGAAACTTAATGTGGATGAGCTTACTATATCTATGTTTCACTTGCACTTTTCGTGTTTCTACTTTCTAGTGACAAGGTCTTTTGTTCAAGTTAGGCATAGTTTGTACACCACTAAAATTACTTTGTATACCATTGGGTATAGTTTTGACGACGCACAGTACAACATAAAAATGACTTGTTGGTGTACTAGATAATTTTAGTAGTGTTCAAAGCCACCCCACACCGCGTGGCCTTTAAATATGTAACTACAAATACGACCAGATACGATGTTTAACTCCAATGACATTTTTATCTTGAGACATAGATTATAATAGACATGTTGCAACGGAATATTCGGAATTATGTAAAACATTGTATCTTAAAAGTTAGAAGAGAAACAAATGTTGGAAATGATATTGTCATCAAAAGATTTATAAGTACTTATCCTAAGTCAGTATGACAAATTGTATAATTAGATAAGCATAAGCTAGTTAGTGGCGGTTATTTAACCCACCGGTTCATAAACAGGTTCACACCCTTACCTGCTAATTTACACCTATAAATAGGTTGTAAACCCCCATTTGTAAAATAATAATGAATCTCTTAATTCATTCACAATTCTCTCAAGTGTTTGTTAATCTCAATATCCAATCGATCCCGCAACAAAATATGTTCAGTGTTCAGTGAGAGTGCAGATGCATCTGGGTATGTACAAGTAAAAGGCATCAAATATCCGAAACATTAAGGAAAATTTATTGCAAATATTTGCTATAATAGAGGATACTTATATTCGTATAACATGATTTAAAATATATAACTATAAAGAAGCATAACATGCTATTATTCATCTTGAAAGTAAAATCATGAAGTACATTAGTTTCTCCTCGTGTTCCTTAACGGCCTTACCCATCTGTCCTTTCTCATCCCTAATCGTTCAAGGAACCAATCATCATACCTTGCATATAGAAGGTTCCCAATAACAATTCCAACTATCAAGCCACTTCCAACTCCCAGTAGTATCACCATCCAATCAATTATGTCACTAGGTAGGAGAGACTCGTGCTCATTCCTACTTGGTGGTGGAAGTACTGTCGGTGGTACCTTTGAATTTTCACATTCCTTGGATAACGGTTTTCCACACAATCCGTGATTGCCCAAGTAGGAATTGTTCTCAAATGTATTGAACTGTTTCCCTTGTGGTATGCGCCCATCAAGGTGGTTAAAGGACAGATTCAGAATAGCCAGAAAGCCAAGTTGCAACAATTGTTGAGGGATTTTTCCTGATAGCTTGTTTTGGGAAAGATTCAAGATTCTCTAGGTTTCCCAAAGATGGCAAGAGATGACCGCTGAAATGGTTGTTTGAAATATTAAGAGATTCAAGTCCTCGAAGATCTTGGAGTGATTGTGGAATCAGCCCTTCAAAGTTGTTACATGAGAGATCGATGGCTGTGAATATGTTTAGAATTTTATAGTACTCTCTTTTGACACCTTTGTTTGTTAGCGTCATCGAGTATGGAACCTCAAAAGGTGCAAATGAACTGAATTCGAACTGAGATTCCATAGCAGATGATCCACCAAGATAAACATACTTCATTGCATTCAAAGTCTGGAATGACTTATCAGGCAGTTGGCCACTAAAATCATTGTTGGAAATGTCTATGATCCTTAACTTGAGAAACTGTGAGCTAATACTTGATAGACCTTGAATTGCACCATAAAATTTATTGGACCTCAAAATGAGAACCTGCAGATTGGGAAGAGATCCCAACCAAAGCGGAAAAACGTCTTCAAAAGAATTATCGGCAAGGGAGAGAAACTCTAAATTGGTACAATTAGCCAAATATTTTGACACCTGACCAGTAAATCGATTTTCACTTAAATCAATCGTCTTAAGAAGGCTTCCATGTGTACATGTATTCATCATTGGCCCATGAAAGCTATTCTGTTTCAGAACTAATATCAACAACGAATTGTATAAGTTGCATAAACATGGAGGAAGGGTTCCTGTCATCTTGTTAGAAGACAAATCTAGGAGTTGAAGGGATTTCGCTTCACATATCAATGGTGGTATTTCTCCGGTCAGATTATTGTATGAGGCATCATAAAATACTATAGTCTGTGGAGGAATTGGTAACAGCCCTTGTAGCCGATTGTTTGGCATGTAAAATACTTCCAAGTGCACCCATGGGAGAAAACGCGGATGCTGATGAAAGCCAGTGATGAAGTTGTTTGCAAGGCTAAGTATCCATAATGTTTCTTTGCTATTATTCCCTATCCAATTTGGTATGAGGCCTTCAATTTTATTATCATCAAGAATTAAGGCTGTCATTTTCTTTTGGAAGCGCAAAAAAGATGGAAATTCCTTCAAGTTGCATGCTGACATTGTTAAATATTTCAATTCTGGTAGGGTATTATTGGGATAGCTGGTAGTCATATATGACAACCTGTACCATCTAAATACAAATGTTCGAGTTTGTTGAGTCCTATAAAAGACTCTAGGCCCACTGTGGTGCTAAAATTGTTAAAATCTAGGTCCAACACTTGGAGATTTTTTAAATTCCAAAACGAGTTTGAAATTTGTCCTTGCAATTGGGTTTCTTCTAAGGTTTACCTTGGTTAGTTGGGTGAGGTTTCTAAATGAAGACGGGATACGGCCAAAAATAAAGTTTTCCCCCATTGAGGCTAAAGTAAGTTTGGTTAGGTTTGCAAGATAGGGTAGGATCTCATCGTGTATGTTCATACCATCTAGAACCATTTCATTAAGGTAAGTAAGTTTGGTAATCCAATCGTACCCGCGTCCTATCTCAAAGTTGTTGTAACCAAGATACAGTATTACGAGTTTTGAAAGACTTGCCAATGAAGGAACTGGCCCAGTGAAGTCATTTTTAGAAATAGCCAAGTGAGTAAGTTGTGTCAAGTTAGCAAGTGAACCTGGAATATGCCCTGAGAAATGGCAACTTTGAAGAAACAAGACTTTTGTATGTGGAAGTTTGCTTATGGATTCCGGTATAATCCCAGCAAAACCAGTGGAAAACAGATCTAGTTGCTCAAGTAAGGTGGTGTTATGAAACTCAGGCAAGAAACTAGTGAGGTCGGAATTGTTTCCCATACTAAGACGTGTCAACTTTGGTAGGCGAAATATTTCGGACGGAAATTCACCTTGAAGCTGACAATTTCGGAGTTTGATAAACCTCAAGGAAGAAAAATTGCCCAAGAAATGAGGTATGGAGTGTTAAAATTATATACCAATGTATCATAATATTGTCACATAATAATATTTACTTACACATTTTTCTTTGGTTTGAGGTATTGAGATATGATAGCATTTGGATATGGCATTTGGACATTTGGGCTAGCAGTAGCAGATTGGGGATAGCAGCTTATGGGCTTTGGATAGCAGCTGCTTATGGGCTTCGGATAAAGATCAAGAGCCTGGCCCGTTTATATTGGCCCATCAGATGTTTTTATAAACATGTGTGTATTGCCAAGCTGGCAATCCACAATCCTATCTCCATACCTAATCAACGGCTCAGATGGTATGAGAGTGTGTTTCTTTTGAGTCATCCAACGGTGGCTGTTGGCTCGGGTGTGCTTTTACCCGAGCCTATATCACTCCTATATAAACACTTCTCCTGATCAGTGTTCGAGTTAAGTTCTCTGATTGTTTTTTGTTATTCTTTGATCATCTCTCACAACTAGAACGATTAGGGTTTTGTTGGTCTGCTCTTATTCATCTCAATAAGGGCTAAGATCGTAGTTGTCTAATCTAGTTCTTTGTTACAGTGTTTGTATTCATAGTTGTTTAGAGTTTAGATCTTGATTCTTGGAGTCTGTAATAGATTGTTAGTTCTTGAAGTTGAAATAAAGTTTTCTGTTGATTCTTTCGTCTATTAGTCTCTGAATCCATACTTGTTGACATGGTATCAGAGCTTAGCTCTGGTCTGTCGTTTTAAGTCGCTTCCGTTTGAATAGGTCTTAGGGTTTTTGGTTTGAAGATCAGATCTGTTTAATAGATCTGTGTCTTTGGTGTGATTCTTCTACAGATCGATCTTGATTTTCGTAGATCTTATCTGTAGATCTGGTCTCCGTTGGTCAATATTTTGCTGGCTTCTTGAGGTCTTGGATATTGCTATCTGATCTTGGGAGTAGTGACAGCTGGATCTGGATTTGGGCTGAGTGTGCTTGGAAACAAACTGGTTATTCAAGGATTGTTGAAGATCTTTTGCTCTCTGACTCGAAACCCTAAGTGAAGGTTTCGAGTTACGAGTTATTTGGTGAGATCGTTCCTTTACATCTGTTTTTGGTTTTAGCTAGTTTAGTTTTTATTTTGCATCATTCAGTCTGTGTCTAGGCATATCTTGGCCGGGTTAGGGTGGACTGGTTTGTGAAATCACAGGGAGAGCCATCCCCTGTCTTCGTGCTGCATTTGCTTGTTGCATTTTGTTATTGGTCTTTGGTCATTGATTGTGTACTGTTTGTTATCAGTATTTGTTAATCTGAGTGACTTTGTTTGTTTGGTTTTCTTGTTCTTGTGAGTGCTTGTTTGAGTGCTTAGACTTAGGAAACCAGACTCCCAAGTAAAGACATGTCCAGGCACCTTGAGTGATGAACCTGGAATCTTGATCACTGACTTGGCTCCGTCTGTTGACTGTGCTTGTGAGTGTTATTAATTGTTTTTTGTCTCTCTTTTGCTGTTATTTGTTACTTGTGTGATGGCTGATTCTAGTAGTGATTCTGGTGATGGTCGTCTTGGTAATGTTACATTGGTTAGCAAGTTAGATGCTAGTGATCCTTTGTATCTCCATGCTAGTGATTCTGCTAATTTGAATATTGTAAATATTAAACTCAAGGGCACTGAGAATTATAATGTGTGGTCTAATGCAATGATTCTTGCTTTGCAAGTTAAAAATAAACTAGGATTCATTGATGGTAGTTGCATGAAACCTGAAGATGATGATGTGTTAATAAGACAATGGGATAGATGCAATTCAGTTGTGTTAACTTGGATTCTGAATTCAATATCAGAAGAGTTATACTTAGGTCAAGTATACTCCAAGTTAACCTCTGAAGTGTGGAAGGATTTAAAAGATACCTATAATAAAATAGATGGGTCAGTTATATTTGATCTTCATCTAAAAATAAACTCTTTTAAACAAAATAGTTTAACTGTTGCTGATTATTATCATAAGTTGAATGTTATGTGGAAACAACTTGATCAGATTCTACAATTGCCTTCTTGTACTTGTGATGCTTCAAAAGAATTTAACAACTATAGTCACATGATTAAACTTATGCAGTTTTTAATGGGATTAGATGATTGTTATCAAAGTGTTAGAACTAATTTACTAACAAAGGATAATCTTCCTTCAGTTAAGGAAGCCTTTGCTGTAGTATCTAGGGAAGAATCTCACAGAAATTCTTCAAATAGTTCTAAAACTAGTCAAACTATTAACTTTGTTTCTAAAGTAAATCAACCTGTTGATTTTAATAAAAGAAATATAAAAGCTAATCCTGCATTAAAATGTACTCACTGTAATAAGAATGGTCACACTATAGATAAATGTTTTGAAATAATAGGGTACCCTACTTGGATGAGGTCTAAAGGAAATCCAAGTAAGAAGGCAGTTGTAGCTAATAATTCCACTAGTAATCCTAATGTGTCTATTCCATCTTTGTCTAGTGAACAACTTGCTAAGCTGATGAATTTTTTGAATGAGAAACCTAGTGATGTTGCTCAGAATTGTAATGTTACAGGTAGTCTATTCTGTGCTTCTTCTGTGAGTTCTAATATATACTGTTTTATTAGTAGTAATGGGGTGTTAAAAGGGATAGGGTGGATATGTGATTCAGGAGCCAATGAGCATATGGTAAATGATGAAAAGTTTTTAAGTGATTTTGTTGATGTTTCTCAACTTAATATAAGAGTTAAACATCCTAATGGCACTTTTGCATTAATAACTAAAATTGGGACTTTACATCTAGCTGATGGTGTTATCTTGCAAGATGTACTTGTGGTTCCTGAATATTCTGTTAACTTGTTGTCTGTCCATAAGTTAGCAAGGGATAATAAGTTGTATATAGGTTTTGATGAACATACTTGTTATATTCAGGATTTATTAACCAGGAAAACATTGGTGACTGGTAAACAAATGGATGGACTTTACATGTGTGGCAATGCTTGTGTGTCTAATAAGGTGTGTTTAGATAATAGGAAATTGTATGATCTGTGGCATGCTAGACTAGGACATCCTTCTGATCAAGTTATTAATGTTTTAAAAACAACATTAAACTTAACAAAATTTGATAACAATGATCCATGTGAAGTATGTCATAGAGCTAAGCAACACAGGGAACCATTCCCTTTAAGTCAACATAAGACTATAAAATTAGGTGATATTGTTCACTTAGATGTATGGGGACCTTATAAAGTCCCTGATAGGGATGGAAATAAGTATTTCCTTACTATAGTGGATGATTACACAAGAGCTGTCTGGGTTTGTATGATGAAAACTAAAACTGAGGTTTTTGAATATGTTGTGACTTTCTTTAATATTCTTGACACACAGTTCAAAAGTAAAGTTAAAGTTTTTAGATCTGATAATGGAACAGAATTTGTTAATAAACAATTCAAAGAATTTTGTAATTCAAAGGGAATCATACACTAGACAACCTGTGCATATACACCCCAACAGAATGGGGTGGTTGAGAGAAAACATAGACACTTACTTAATGTTGCTAGGGCTTTGTTGTTTCAAAGTTCTTTACCTGTTCATTTTTGGTCTGAATGCATATTGACTGCTGCTTATTTAATCAATAGGACACCCTCTTCTGTGCTAGCTGGAAAGACCCCTTATGAGTTGATGTATGGTTTTGAACCTTTCCTTGACCACCTTAGGATATTTGGATGTCTGTGTTTTTGTACAGTCCTTAATGAGTCAAATAAATTAGAAAGTAGAAGTGAAAAATGTGTTTTTATAGGGTATTCTTATGAGAAAAAAGGTTACAAAGTCTTTAGCTTAGACAGTAAAACCATTTTTTTCTCAAGGGATATTAAATTTTTTGAAAACTTCTTTCCTTTCAAAGAAAAAACAGTTTATGAAAATTTGACTCAAATATTTTTAAAACAAGTTACAAATATAAACTTTTTTGACTTCTATGAAGACACAGATTCAGGTATCTTGGGGGTAAATGATCCCAATGATGAGGGAAAGGTCAATTCTGAACAGGATTTAGAAAATTTTGACTCAGGAACACACCAGTCTCCGCAATCAGGTTCTGTAGACAGAACCTCTAAAGGCTTGGCTGATAATTTGCAATCTAAACAGATTGACAAACAGCAGCCTAGTAGTGTTAGTCTAGAAACTGGTAGGGCAGAGAGTGTGAGTACTGAGAAAGATATCAACTTAGAACCTGAGGGTGATACTGAGAGGTTATATGAATCTATGATGAGAAGATCTAATAGAGAGTCAGTTTTTCCAAAAAGATTTAAAGATTTCATTGTTGATGGTAAAGTAAAATATGGTTTTGAAAAAGTTGTTAACTATTCAAACCTTTCTTTTGAAAATCAGTGTTTTGCTTCTAGTTTAAAAAAAGTGTTGAACCTAGGAATTATGTTGAAGCTTCTAAAAACCCTAATTGGGTCAAAGCCATGAATGAGGAATTAGAAGCTCTTCATAGGAACAACACTTGGGATATTGTAGACTTACCTAAGGGTAGAAGTAAAATAGGGTGTAAATGGATCTTTAAAATTAAGTACAAAGCAAATGGTGAAATAGAGAGGTTTAAAGCTAGATTGGTAGCTAAGGGGTTTAGCCAGAAAGAAGGGGTGGACTTTGATGAAACTTTTTCACCTGTGGTTAAACGAGTTACCATTAGATGTGTTATTTCTTTGGCTGTTGAAAATGATTGGAAACTGTTTCAACTTGATATAAATAATTCTTTTTTATATGGTGATTTAAAGGAAGATGTGTATATGTCTGTTCCTGAAGGGTTTACTGATACTGGTAATAGTAATAAAGTATGTAAACTTAATAAATCTTTGTATGGGCTAAAACAAGCCCCAAGAATGTGGAATGCTAAGCTAGTTGCTGCATTGTTTGACATTGGGTTTACTCAAAGTAAGTTTGATGTTTCTATGTTTAATAAGATCTGTGATTCTGTGTTTATAGTTTTATTAGTGTATGTTGATTATATAATCATAACTGGCAACTCAGTAGATGAGATTGAAAAAGTTAAACATGCAATTAAAACTAAATTTTTAATCAAAGATCTTGGTGAATTAAAATATTTTTTAGGCATTGAAGTCATTAGAGATTCTGATGGTTTGTGCCTAACTTAGAGAAAGTATTGCTCTGAGTTGTTGGCTGAATATGGGTTGACAGGTTGTAAGCCTGTTGGTAATCCAATTGAACCTAGTCATGTGGTTAACAATATGATAGTTGGTGATAATAAACCCCTGATCAATATTACTGGGTATCAACAGTTGGTTAGTAAATTGATTTACCTTTCTCATACTAGACATGATATAGCCTATACTGAACACTTTCTCAGTCAGTATATGCACAAGCCTTATAAGAGTCATTTAAAGATTGCTATGAGATTACTGAGGTATCTTAAAGGAGCACCTGGTAAAGGTGTCTGGTTTACAAAAACTGGTAATTTTAGTCTAAATGCATATGCAGATGCTGAATGGGGCAAGTGTATAGAGTCTAGAAGGTCTATAACAGAATTTTGTGTATACTTAGGTAGCAATTTGATTACCTGGAAAAAAGTAAGAAACGGTCTACTGTTTCCAGGTCGTCTGCTGAAGCAGAATTTAGAGCCATGTGTGCTGTGGCATGTGAAGTAGTTTGGTTAAAGGATTTGTTGAGTGAACTAAATGTGGTTGTTCAGTTACCTGTCAGTTTGCACTGTGATAATAATGCTGCTTTGGCAATAGCAGCCAACCCAGTGTTTCATGACAAAACTAAACATTTTGGCATTGATCTATTTTTTCTAAGAGATTTAGTTTCAAATGGTGTTATTAAACCTTTAAAAATTGAGTCTCAAAATCAATTAGCAGATGTTTTTACAAAAGGCTTTTAGTTCATCAACATATAAATGCTTGTAAACAACTTCATTTGTTTGACCCATTTGGTCCAGGTAAATCAAATTGAGGGGGTGTTAAAATTATATACCAATGTATCATAATATTGTCACATAATAATATTTACTTACACATTTTTCTTTGGTTTGAGGTATTGAGATATGATAGCATTTGGATATGGCATTTGGACATTTGGGCTAGCAGTAGCAGATTGGGGATAGCAGCTTATGGGCTTTGGATTGCAGCTGCTTATGGGCTTCGGATAAAGATCAAGAGCCTGGCCCGTTTATATTGGCCCATCAGATGTTTTTATAAACATGTGTGTATTGCCAAGCTGGCAATCCACAATCCTATCTCCATACCTGATCAACGGCTCAGATGGTATGAGAGTGTGTTTCTTTTGAGTCATCCAACGGTGGCTGTTGGCTCGGGTGTGCTTTTACCCGAGCCTATATCACTCCTATATAAACACTTCTCCTGATCAGTGTTCGAGTTAAGTTCTTTGATTGTTTTTTTTGTTATTCTTTGATCATCTCTCACAACTAGAACGATTAGGGTTTTGTTGGTCTGCTCTTATTCATCTCAATAAGGGCTAAGATCATAGTTGTCTAATCTAGTTCTTTGTTACAGTGTTTGTATTCATAGTTGTTTAGAGTTTAGATCTTGATTCTTGGAGTCTGTAATAGATTGTTAGTTCTTGAAGTTGAAATAAAGTTTTCGGTTGATTCTTTCGTCTATTAGTCTCTGAATCC
>JAUTDX010003534.1:0-33798 GCA_030844895.1 Ambrosia x helenae
AGAATGCGGTTACTGGGGAGGGGCCGGAGTCATCCTGTTCCAAGAAGATTGTTCGGATTGATGGGCGTCCCGCACTATACCCGAGTCACTGCATGATGAGGTCCGTCATTGGGGAAGTCCATTAACCTAGCGCTTTAAAAGACTTGAGGAAGTTGCTTCAAGAAGGTGGGTGGGCAGAATCACGGTTAGCTACATTGGTGGTTTAAAAGTGTTAATTGTGTTTAGAGATAAAAGATCTGCTCTTGCATTTATTGGCAATGAGAGTCCAATTGGAGTAAAGTGTTAGCCTCGGCTACTCTGTGGAAGGGTCAGTTATTGGAACCTGAAAGGTTAGTGTGGTTAAGTATCAATGGGGGTCCCTTTGCAACTCAGGGACGAGGAGACATTTAACAAGATAGGAGAACAGTTTGGTCGGTATTTCGGAAATCTTCATTTTCATGGGAGTCACCGGAGAATGCCTATGGTGAACGTTGTGTGGTGGCGAAGGGCATGTCGAAGATTTGATGAAGAAATAGAAATAATTTGGGAGGGACAACAATTACCGGTCTGGGTTGTTGAAGATTGGTCGGATAAAATTCAGCTCCTGTTGGATGACATTCGGGCTGATGTTGTTGGGTCCGAGGAAGAGATGGTGAATCGGTGAATGAAGGGTTAGGATGGAGGAGGGTAGTTCAGCCGGAGGTACACGGAGAATGAGTCGGATGTGGCCGGTCGCGGTCAGGTAGGTGAACAGGCAGGAAGCCAAATCGTTAACAATGATTATGTCTGCATGCATGGGAAAGTGTCAAATTTACGTGGGGAATTGGAGGATAATTTATTAAATCGGGTCCCACATGGGGAGGGGCCCCACCACTAATATTGATAATGGACCAGTCTTATTAGATAAGGGGTTGAATGTGGGCCTTCAGGATGATATGGGCCGATGTCCATTACCAAATCCAAAAAAAGAAATAGAGCCATGAGGAGCCCAGACCTTGAGGAGGGGGTTAACAAGGAATTGTGTTCAAGGAGTTCCCCTGTGCAGTTCCCTGACCTGAACAAGTCTAATTCTGATATGGCTGTCGAGGAGGGGGGGCGATACCGATTTCCGTAATATATAAACATGGTGGATGTTGAGGCTAATAGCGACGAAGATGAAACTCTGGTATGTGACACTGGGGAATTAGGGCATCAAGCAGGTGACCAGAATCCAGTGAATCAGGTTAGTAATTTGAATATTGGGGTGGGGAAGAAGTGGACTTGACGGTTCACGTTGGGTCATTAATTGGTATAAGAGCTGGGGGATTTGAAGGGGAGGTTGAAAAGTTAGTCCGCGGTGATGGTGTATATGAAATTCCACAATGAATATATTGGCTATCAATCTAAGGGGGGTTAGGGATCCAAGGAAGACATCTTGGATTAGAGGGCTTAAAACCAGTTTAGGGATTCAATTCTTGGCGATACAGGAAACGAAATTGCAGGCTCAGTCATTTTTTAATTATAGTTCTTTGTGGGGTAATTCGGTTTTTCAGTCTGAAGTTGTGTGGGCTGAAGGTAGATCGGGTGGTTTATTGTGCTTGTGGAATCCGTCGGTCTTTCAGCAGACTGGTTCTACGAAGAATCGACAATTTTTGGTTGTATCCGGTATATTGGTTTCCACTCGGGATTAGTGTTAATATGGTTAATGTCTATGCATCTAATGACGCTGGGTGTAGGAAGGAATTGTGGGCTGAGTTGATAAGACTTAAAAGCTGTTTGGCAGGTATGTGGATACTATGTGGGGATTTTAATGATGTGAGAGATCCAACGGAAAGACAAATTCGGAGTTTGTTGCTGTGAATGCTTTTTGGTTCAATGATTTTATTAGTAGAATGGATCTGCATGAGTATAAATATGGGCGGATATAGGTTCACGTATATTTCCGATAATGGTGAGAAACTTAGCAAGCTAGACAGATTTCTGGTTTTGTCGGGAGTTTCGAGACAGATGCCTGGTGCAAGGGTTACTGCACTTTCTAGGAACATATCTGATCATTGCCCATTGTCCTCTCGACCACCCCGGCCGATTTTGGACATACCCCATTTCGTTTTTTCAACTCGTGGCTTGAGTTACCCGGATTTTGTGATTTTGTTAGAAAATAAGTGTGAGTCCTTCAGGTTCTCTGGACCGGCTGATTCGAAGGTGGCGATTAAGCTGAAGTTTTTGAAAAAAAACCGATTAGAGAATGGATTTCGTTGGAATCTCGGAAACAAAAGGAGGAGTATGAAAAGAGGAAACGGGAAGTGGAGAGGTTGGAACAGTTTAGCAGAGCTAAGGCCTTGAGCCAAGATGAGAAAACAAGCTCGGTCGATGGCAAACAGTATATGTTGGAGATGGATCAAAGGAAACATTCGGATCTTAGACAGAAAGCAAGAGTTAAGTGGGCTGTGGATGGTGACGAAAACTCGAGTTACTTTCACGGTATCATTAATTCGAACTTATCTAATAGTCGTATAAATGGTGTCCTAATTGATGGTAATTGGATTGATAATCCAATGGTTATAAAAGATGAGGCGTTTAATTTTTTTTCCAAGAAGTTCCTGGAACCTTTGGAAAATCGACCTTCTTTTGACATTCCAAACATTAGTATCTTGTCAAATGATGAAGCGAGGGATCTGATTAAACCTTTTACGGCGTTTGAGATCAAGGAGGCGATATGGGATTGTGACGGAGATAAAGCGCCCGGGCCGGACGGATTTAATTTCAAGTTTATTAAGAGGTTTTGGCCATGCTTGGAAGAGGATTTTGTACGCCTGTTTGATGAATTTCACAGAACTGGGCTGCTGAATTATGGCGTGTTTGCCGTCTTTTATTGCTCTAATACCAAAGATTAAGGATCCCACTGGTTTTGCGCACTTTTGACCGATTAGCTTAGTGGGGTTCGATCAACAAAGTGGTGTCAAAAGTGTTGGTGGGTAGACTAAAAGTGGTGGTTGGAAGACTCGTGGGCCCGGAACAATCAGCATTCCTTTCGGGCTGAAGCATTACTGATAGTCCTCTTGTGTTGAATGAACTATACGGGTGGATGAAGAAAATGAAGAGGTCCGGTTTTCTGTTCAAAGTAGATCTAGACAAGGCATATGATTCGGTCTCGTGGGGTTTCTTGAACGAGGTGCTATCTCAAATGAATTTCCCACCGAAGTGGAGGGATTGGATATCGGCTGTTGTAACATCGGCTCGAGCTTCCGTTCTAATCAATGGATCCCCATCCGCGGAATTTCATGCCATCGAGGTTTGCGCCAAGGGGACCTGATCTCACCATTTCTCTTTGTTCTTGTAATGGAAGCTCTTTCTGGGTTTATTAGGAAGGCCGTCAGCTGGGTCTTATCCACGGCCTGCATGTTGGTTCGGCGGGGCTTATCCTAACTCACTTAATGTAAGCGGACGATGTAATTTTTTTAGGCGAGTGGGTCGAGAACTAATCTGATGAACCTTAGAAGAATTCTGAGGTGTTTTTACTTGTCTCTCAGGGTTGAAGGTTAACATGGAGAAATGCCATTTATTCGGTTTGAATATGGGAGAACAGGAACAGATTAACATGGCTGAATTCTTTCGGGTTGGGCTTGGTAAGTTCCCTTTCAAGTATCTTGGCTTGCAAGTTGGAGCTAACATGCACTTAGCTAAGAATTGGGAGCCGGTCATTGATACGTCCGTAGACGGTTATCGAATTGGAAGGCGAAGACCCTCTCGTTCGGTGGCCGTGTGGTACTAATTAAGTCGGTGTTGAATTCGCTTCCAATTTATTATTTCACATTGTATAGGGCGCCGGAAAAAGTAATTGATGCTCTTGACCGATTGAGAAGGGTATTTTTTTGGGGTGGGTCGTCCGAAAAGGCCAAGATGAACTGGGTGGCGTGGGATGGCGTGATTGCGCCAGTGGAATATGGGGGTTTGGGGCTTGGGTCTCTAAAGGATGTGAACCTTGCGCTTCTAACGAAGTGGTGGTGGAGGTTCAAAAATGAGAAGGATAGCCTATGGTGGAAGGCGATTTGGTCCATACATAGCTGCTCGAGGGGATGGAGTTTTTGTTCCGGTAAAGTCGTCCATTTCGGGTCCCTGGAAGCACATTGGGATCTCTGTGGGGGAGGTGGGAGGGTTGGGATTGATGTTGAAAGCTGCATAATTGGGAAACTGGGTGGGGGTTGGGACATCGCCTTTTGGGTGGATACTTGGGTTGGGAATTCGCCGTTGCGCATTAGATTTCCGAATCTGTTTGCACTGGAAAAAGAAAAGAATTGCTGGGTTTCGGATAGGGTGGGTTTTGGGGCTGGGGGATGGAACTGGAAGTGGAAAAGAAATGTAGCTGGTGGTGTCGAACACTCCGAATTAGAACAGCTTCAGAGGCTGCTGTACTCGGTTTCTTTGTCAACAGATTGCGACAGTTGGGCTTGGGTCTTTAATGGGTTGGGATGCTTCTCTGTGATGGGATTAAAAGAGGGGCTTGCGGCACTAAGGTACTCGACTCCAGAATATGTTTGCAAGAGGAATTCTTGGGTACCAAAGAAAGTGGAAATTCTAGCTTGGAGGGCATTCTTAGGAAGGCTACCGACGCTGTCTGCCTTGGCGTACAGGAACGTGCATGTTGGATCTGCAATGTGTCCCTTTTGTGCGGCGATTTTCAGGAATCGGTGGATCATATCTTCATCGGATGCGGAATGTCACAAATCATATGGCAACTAGTAACTCAATGGTGTGGATTAAAACCTTTTTTTGCTTTCAGTATTAGAGACACACTCGATTTGGCGTCTTTTGAAACTGGCTCTACAAAAAAGAAGAAGGCTATACACGCGATATGTTTAACGACTCTTTGGTGCATATGGCGAGTTAGAAATGAAGCTATTTTTAATCACAAGATGTGTTCTATCAGCCAACTGCTGGAAGAAATTAAGGGAAGAAGTCTTTTATGGATAAAAAGCCGTTCGAAACTGTCATCCTTGAATTGGGATATATGGAAGGGATTTCATGTTCATAAAGTGGGTTGGGTTAATGTTTATGTTTTAATTTGTATTGTTTGTTTGAACTTTATATTGGTGTATCTTGGTGGTTCGCTAGCTTCCCGCTAGCGACTTTGGTTTGAATAATAAAAATTTTTGTTGATCGTTCAAAAAAAAACATCCTCCTTAAATACACAGAATGAAAATACTAAAATTGGAAATGGTTAAACTTTGGGCACAAGACAAGGAGCTTGAATCATGGAGCTTGAGTCATGGTGGAGGAAAACTAGGAGGATGAATTATCTCCCAATAATATTACTATGTATATAAACATATATAATAAATTTAAACAGTAGATAGACTAAACTCTAGTTTGAAAGTCACTCACAAGCCGAAATCAAACAGAATTGATTCAACTTAGACTCGTTTACAGCCCTAATTACTTCTAATCATCATCTAGTCATGAGAGGTGATTGGTAAATATAATTTAAATTTCTGTGATAACTTAAGAACCCACGTCAATGGCATATCATAAGTAATCAATTATTTAAATTGATAGATGACATTTAGATAAATAATTGAAACCTTTTGTTAGTAAATTAATAGCACACAAAGGAAATAGAGTCTTTTCATTGGGTTTTTTTTTTTTTTTAAGTCCCTCTTTTAGAGGAGAAGAATATTTTCGTGATTCTCTTTGTATTCTCTCAAAAAGTTAAAAATCGCTACATAACTAACCTAATTAAAGAAAAATAAAAGAAAAACACACACACAAACAAAAACATGCTAGCATTGTTAAGCCTAGAAAAAAATGCACAAATCATCTGCTTCATAGTTTCTCTAGAACGCTAACGTTTTCTTTTTGTTCCAATGTCTCCGCAATCCTTACCACGCCTATCTTCATCTCTCTAGTCCTCATCTCCTCCATCGAATATTATAGTAGTTGCGCTTCTCCTTGTCCCTAATTATGATCTCGTATCTAAGGTTTTTGATATATAAGGAATTCGTGAATTCATGAAGGCGTTTCATTTTCATAGAAGACGATAAACTAACATGGAAGAAATCTCTAGAGTAGTGAATTTTTTGAGCTACTAAGTAACGTAAATTTGTGAATGTTCAATATGTACATTTGTGAATGTTCAATATGGACAAGAAGAAACAAATAACGCTACTTGAAAACAAGGATGCATATATGTTATTTGTTATCATTATGAAATGATTACTTTTTTGCATATTGATCTAATCTGCCTACCAACATATTTTGTATATTAATATGTAACAAAAAAACGTATGTTTTAAATTCTATTGTATAACATCTTTGAAAATTTTAGAAATCTCTTATATAAATATACAGTATTTGTTTTTTAAAGTGGACTGATTACATATAACAATTTTTGACACATGATATATGCAGTTTATCGTTATGCCATTTGGCTTGTCAAAGACCCACGCTTCATGGATTTAATGAATCATGTGTATTGACTAATGTTTGATCAGTCGGTAATAGACTCATTTGACATTAAATTGGCATGTTCACAAAAGAAGAATAAGATCATATCGCCATCTATGCAAGATCCTCAGTTTCAACCGAAAGATAAGCTTTGTGACAACTATCCTTGACTCATACCGTGGTAAAAAAGAAGTGTATTTCACTGTTCCTGATCTATGAAGGGAGGATAAGCAACCTTGATGTAAATGACCAAATAAAAAAGTTTTGTGGTTTAGTGCAAAGGGCACACGACAGCGCAGCCAAGTGGTGTATAGTCGTGGCCTATGTAGAAAAGTCGCGTCCAACTTTTACACATTGCCGTGCCATACGTATGGATGTTAAAGTAGGCAAGAAAAGCAAACACTAGTGTAATATCGTGCAATTCTAAGTTGTTTTTAAAGGGGCTTGAGCATCAGTCCACATACTAACACATCATGTACTCATTTACGACGAGTAATGTATATACGGTATACACCAAGTAAAATACCTCAAGATAACAAATGCCTAGAGCTTTTTTAGACCATATGTGCTTTCAACTTAAAAACCATAATTTGGTTTTTTCTTGCATTGCATCCAATGTTTTCAGAATATACTATGACAATATAACTTTAACTTTTAACTTCTGGATAAAGTTCAGCATGTAATTCAACCTCTACTTTGGCAATGCTAAAACTTATGTTAATAAAGCTTCTGAGTCTTTAATACAAATGAAATAAAACATTCATCCAAAGCAAGTCGAAAGTTAAAATGTCCATATCAAGTTCACACACGAACAAGTCAAAAATTCAAAAACAACACGACCAAAAAGAGCTTGTTTTCAACCATATACCCGTCACCAAGCTACACTAACCGCCATAATACGGGTCAGGTCTTAAACATATAAGAAGCATAGACCAGAGAAAATGGGCTTATGATATTCATTCAACAGAGCTAAACTTGCTTCCAGCTATTGACTTTCACAATGTATTTACAGTTGTGTTTTTGAATCTAAGGTCCACTTGAGCCCCTTATCACCCATCCATAAGCCGTTTGATTATACGTACCCATGGATCTGCAGCAAAAAACGACATAATATGAAATCACATTTAATTTAACTGGATATATTCTCACTTTCAGCTATTACGGTTGCGTATATAATGTATATATGTGTGGCCCTCGGGGGGCAAAAGTAAAGTTGCACTAGTTTTAACGTTATTTTACTAATTTCGTGAAAATAACGTTAAAAACGACGGACGGTTAATCATGCATCATGTGGTGGCGTTGATAGCCAAAGACAAAGGGGTACATGCACCGATCGGTTTTGTCCCGATTGCTAAGTGTTTTGTGCCCTATGTCCAAGGCTTGATACCAAACCACATCGAGCCGGGGTCTCACTGGAAGCAGCCTCTCTATTCTTAGGGGTAGAGGTAAGGCTGTCTACATCTTACCCTCCTCAGACCCTACCTTAGCTTTGCTATAGGTGGGATTAACTGAGTATGATGATGATGATGAGCTATTGGTTTCACCAGGTATACGTAAAGTTGTTTACCATTGTTGGTTCTTCCTGAATTCAGTCAAAACTGGATATATATTCTCGAATGCGGTGTAAGTCTCATCCCTGACCTGAAAATGTGAAAATAGCGATGAAAAAAATAGGGATAATAAAATAAAAAAGAAAAAGAAGATAGACATTGGGTTCGATAATCATACCTTGGCCCCTGTAAGAACAATTTTCCCAGAAACAAGATGAGCAAAACAATTTTTGGTTGTTTCATTCGATAAATCAATCCTGGGAACAGTTCTGGTTCATACTGTATGAACAATCAGTATGTAGATAACAAGAGAATGCTGATGGTAATAATATTTGTGTGTGTATAACTATATACATATGCAAGTGTATATATATATATAACATATAAATGAAAACATTTTATTGTGAACTCACACTTGAAAAGGCACCGTGAGAGTACGCGAGGCCTTCAAGTCTAATGGAAATTTAACATCGCAGGAACCAACAATGTTTTGAATCTTGAAATCCTACAAGTCGTCATGAAAACAATGTGTATTAAAATGGGCATTAACACATATATAAACAGGCTTGTAATATAAACAATGAATACCTTGAATTTGGCTGGAAACCCAAGTTTCTGAATAATCCGAGCATACTAAAGAACCAACATTAGCAAGGTTAAATAAGAAATAAAACGATGGCATATAAGACTATATAATGGCTATAAAATAGGTGTCATCCTCTTCAACTACCTTCCGTGCAGCCAGTTTTGACTGCTGTTCACTCTTAGCTCCTGTACAAACCTGAACCAGCAAATTGTTAAAAAAGGATCGTATTTAGTTTTTAATATCTATTGTTGTAAAAGTGATCATTCAGCAGAAAAACAAACTATAAAAGTGCATACTATGACTCAAAACAAAGTTAAAACATTTACATTAGAAGGAAAAGGAAAAATCTTACCATCTTCCCAGAAGCAAAGATTAAAGCCGTTGTTTTCGGGTCTCTTATTCTCATGATAACAGCAGCAAAACGCTGAAGAACATTGAAAAGATATATCATCAACAATTCAACATATATATCTTCGAACTTACATCTACCAGCAAGAGTACTAGTATTTCATACATTTATAACATCACTCAATGTTCTAAGAATCACTAGGCTCTAGTCGGTCAGTGAGGTACCGAGTACCGACTAGCGATAATCGAGATTAGTAGGGATAAGTAATTCAGTAGGGATTAGATTAATCGGATTGGGATTTTATATGTAATGTTCAATTTTATGTATAAAGATTTTTAAGTAGGCAAGTGTTAACCCCTTCCTCGACTCATATATTTAAGTATATAGGATTAATCGCCAAAATTTTACAGGTTTTGGTGGGATCTGACCAAAATTTACAAATTTTGGCTGGAATGGCCATAATTGCTTGACAGCCACCAACTAGCGATTAATCGGAGGCTAGGTGGGATTTTTGCAACCATGACATCACTATATTCGAAAACCTTACTAATATTACTGTAGCATTCGCAATGGTTGCAGAAGGCGCTAGGAGGGCGGTGAGGTCCAGCCTAGGGGCTAGTCGGGAGTAGGCAGAATTAGGCGTTTTTGGTATTTTATACGTATTTTATATATATAATATATATATAATATATATATATATAATATATATATATCTACCTATATAGGGTGGGTTCCTGTAGGAAAATTGATTGTGTGAGAAGTGTAGGAAGGATTAAAAATTGATATGTATGCATCATTTTTTTGGGACGTATGCATCATTATTTTGGACGTATTCATGATGTTTTGGATTGTTTTGCTTAGAAAAAACAACAAACATAACAATTAATAACCGAAAACAATGTATTTTAGGCTTAAAACTTAAAACACTATGTCAATAACACTTTATCAGAGTGTTTTAAGTAATTACTACTGGGTGTTTTATCTGGAATTTAAATTTAATGACTATAATACATTGGATGGTGTTTTAAATTTTTGTATATTGTTGTGTTAAGTGTTTTTCAAGCCAAAACAACCCAAAACATCATTCCAAAATCAAAAACATGATGGCTACATGTCAATTCTTAATCCTTCCTACACTTCTCACACAAACCAATTTTCCTACAGGATCTTCTACCTATATATATATATATACACACACAAATTTAGGTGTTTCTTGAAAATATATTAAGATGTATACACATAATACTTAGATATATACACATAATACTAGGAAATACTTAGAAATTTAAAAAATAAAAAAATTAAAAAAACTACCACCTAGGCCCGCCTAATGGCCAAAACGCCCAGATCTCCGCCTAGAGGCTTATTCCTATATTGGTCACCGCCTAGCGCCTAGGCGGCCGTCTAGGCCGATTTTTACAGCACTGAGCATTCGACCCCTCATACCAGCCAATGTTGCCTACTTTGCCTAAGAACCTCATAAATTTGTTTTTAGTTATCCAAGTGGAAACTTCAAATCTACGCACACTTAATTGTTGAGTTCTACTCTCTACTCTCATCCAGAACGTGTCCAAATCGCGTTGATGTTATTTTATAACCGACATTCACTTGTCTAAGGTGTCACAATTATAATCAAAAGCATCAAACAACTAAATACGGTTACGCATCAAGCAGTATTTCAAATATGATTGACCCTCTTCAGGTGTTATAACAAAATGTTAGCTATTTACACATATATACAATCATAATAAACAATTTTGTAGAATAAAGATTACCTTGGATTATACTCTGCATTTCGAGCCTGCAACGCAATCGCCTTCAAGTCAAGCTTACAATCAAATTAACAGTAACACAATATTCCTAAACATAATAAATAAAAAAACATAAATTCCACAACTTTCAATCTAAAGATTCAAAACCCATAACTACCCTAACAACCTTCATCTAACAACCCTAATCAAAACAACAATTATCCGTACAAAAAAACACAAACATTAACAATAACCATCAAACAAAACACATACTGAAAGAGTTGGGACAATCCCAGATGGGTGTTTGGAAAGATCAACAGGCTGGCTACCCTCCAACACCTGATCTGCCATAAATCCCCGAATCGACCCGAAACCGATTAACCGAAAAAAAATAGAAACAAAACTTAGAATTTATTGAATTAACAACGGATAGATTTGGAGGGGTTTTAAAAAAAGGGTGAAAATTCAAAAAAAGGGTTCTTTTATATCAACAGATGACGATTTATAAGAGAGGGTTTCAAAGAGAGAGATATATGATGGGTTGGGTTTGTGTGTGTGTGTTGTAGATCTGGAGGCGGTGAGGATTAAAGGGGTGTGTTAGGTCTTGGTTTTTATTGTGTACCGAAAATGTCCTTGGAGATTTTTTTGGTTTTGGCTGTGTGGTGAGGGTATGCTTGTAATTTGGTGGGTTTTGGGGTCGATGGTCTATGGTTACATGGTTGTGAGGTAATGTTTAGTCACGTGCCAATTAGATTCTGCCACGTGGAGATTGTTAAGATGGCTAGTTATTGTTGGGCTAGAGGCCCATTAATTTGGGCTGGATTAAGTTTTGTTATTGGGCCTAAAGAACCATAACTTTAGCCCATCAAATTGGTTTGAAGGGAAAATGTCCGATCTATCAAATTGATTAGGGTTGGGTTACAAATTGGTTTGGGGCAAAAACCGGTTTTAACTGGTTTTTATTTAATTATTTTCAAATGGGTTTGAGATATAATCGGTTTCAAAGGATGAGACTATGAACTGTTGCCAAACCTACAAGTTGGGTCGGCCCAAACCGGTTTGGGGATTGACTCGGGTCGGGAATTAGTTTGGCGGCCCAAACTAGTTATTTTACCTCTCATTTTAGCTATATCTTTTAAGTTCTAACTTTTAATATGCTTCAAACGGGTCAAACCCATTTTCTTCTCAAGATTTTTTTTAATCTCTTAAAACCATCTTCCTTTAATTTAGTGGTATAAGTTATAATGATTTTATGAAAATTCGATCATTTTACCATTTAAAATTTAAAACATGCATAATGTATAGGTTGTATGTACATTTAGAATTCGTTTATAACGGTAAACCAACGAATGATAATAACTTTAATGATTTAAACTTTTATCTTTAAACGGTAAACTATTGAATTGAGTGGAGCTACATAGGCCATAGGCCCATTACAAGTCAATATGTAAACAACATGCAGGCCGGCACAAATTGGCCTGTTACGTAGGCCCAAAGATGAACCAAATGGATTAACAGCTTCTTTCTTTCGTCTGCTTTATATCGCCTTTGGGGTTGTTTGGTGGGATCTTGAAGCAGATCTCTAAAAGACTTGAGAGAAAGAAGTGGTTTCATATATTATATATAGATGTTATACTATTCCCATGATTATGCCTTCACCAAGAGCACCCACAATGCAAAGCAACCGACGAGTCGGTTGTATGGACTTGGGAAAGCGGGCAACATGTATTGGACAAGGTAGTTTGGAGGGGTTTGGTTTGGTGTACTGGACGTGCCCGGTTTGTTTCATGTGAGCCTTTTTTTTATTTGGTATTGGGTTGTATACTTTTGAAAAGTAGCGATGAAGTGGAGGCTTGGAATGATTTATGTTTGTAGGAAAAAGTAAGTTTGGAACTGTTACGGTTTGAAATGATGTGGTACGGTGATGTGATGGTTTGGAAGAGTGGACTTGGTGTAGCATGATGGATGCTCTAAGGACCATTGGTTGCGTCTTGACCAAGAGTATTGATTGTATATTGTCGGTTATTACTTGACCAGAGACCATTTGTTACATCTCCCACATATAGTTCCTTAATTGTAAATGTAAACTTTTATAGTTTGTTCTTATAATATAGAATCAAATACAATACTCATCAACCATAATCTCAACATAATCATAACACACGAAAATAGCGACAAAACAAGTGACAAATCTTATTATTATCCAACCCAAAGATTACCCCCAAATACCCAAGAATTCAACAATAGATGAATTCAGAAAAGATACGAAGTCTCTAATCTCAACTGATGACTATATCAGTTGAGATTATAACAAAATACAAAGAAACACTTACAAACCAAACACTAGACCATACAAGAGACAAAGGGAAAACCCTAATCGCCAAAGAGGTAAGAGAGAGATAAGAGAGACTGAATATGTGAATAATGGAACTCATCAATCTTTTTAAGAACAGATTCTGATAACAGCAACATCAAAGGCGGTATAACCCATGGGCTAAGCCCAACATCCACAGCATATGCATCAGCCCATTAAGCAGCATCCTCAGTTTATTAAGCCCAATGCAAGTCCATGTTTAATGTATCCACGAGTCCAGTACAAAAAAACAAATAACACGTTATGAGTAACATATTACAACACTTATAACACATATTGAATTGGAGTATATGTATACTTCAACAGTAAAATTTATACACATTCGAACACCATGCGGTTCTATTCAAATTATAATGGATCAAATTTTGAGAATGTTCTTTTGGTAGCCAAAATAGGCCGCAAAGCCATTTTAGTAATAAAAAAGAGAGCCTTTTAAAGATATAAACCAAGAAGCTACCGTAGCTATTGGTTGGTAACTTTAAACGAGAACTTTGAGAGTCATTGTATAATTTTAAAGATACTTAAACACCTCTAACACAACGAAAACACAAAAATATGTTTCTAACAACAAAGACATACAGTCCAGGGCGGATGTAGCTTGTTAGCAGGGGGTGCGGACGTTGCGACTCAACTTCGCGCGGTAGTGGAAAATTAGTGGAAAATTTGGTTTTTTTTTACGAAATTTGGAAAACGTTACTACTAAAATGAAAAAAAAAAGAAAAACGTTACTACTGAAAAATGTTTCTAGATCCGCCACTGCATACAGTACTTCTTTCTGGTGCATTTCAAGCTCAGTAGTTATCTATGGCAGTACAGCAACTGCTTCTGCTTTTCAGAGAAAACTCTAGTTCTACTAGTTTTTTTTTTTTTGCATTTTTCTTATTTCAATCATACAATAATCTCCTTAGTTTTCTTATAGCGTTGGTAGTGGGCAGAAGTTCAAGTCCTCAATCAATATAAAGAGCAATATGTTTAAATTAAGTTGAGAAAGGAATTCATAATATTATATCTATATTCCTCATCCTTATTTTATTTTTGTTATCATCAAATGCACATGGAACTTGTGCAAGACAATTTATTGGTTGGTTTAACGATCACCGGCTTAACTCATTCTAATAAATAATTAATTGGTTAATTATTCAATCATATGCATGTTTCTTGTCATATGCATGTTGTAAACACACATGTGATATCGGCTTCTTTTTTGTCAGCGGATAGTGATGCATCGAGTCATTTGGCAAATTAGTCGTCGTTGAGTGCTTACTAGCAGCCCATATGCATGAAAAGTTTTTCGTGTCGATCAGTCTACCGTTAGAGGATCACATTCACATAGCCCAAAAGTTGGTTACATTGCAGCCTTCTTTTAATCAACTTTGTTTTCATTACTTTTTTACTTTATTTGTAACAAACATATCAATGTGTTCACTTTCATGGTGGCTGATTTTCATTTCATTTTATTTGAAAATGACATGTTGTATATTCTAGTCCCATATTAGTGGCAATGTGATCAACCAGAACATGTCATGTCATATGGGCCGGACTTGTATGTTTTATGTCAGTTTTGAAGATATTGTTGGTGTACCTAGTGAGTGGTGCTATTAGATTATGTCAATGTTTAATTTTGTATGCAATCAAAATTAACAAAATGCTTAACTAAATAGTTTCCAATCATTCAATTGAATCATCCATCATGTTTACTAAATTAGTACCACTACCAGAAAAGTATGGGTTTTGCAACACTTGTTGGTGATAACTCTAATCAGTTTTATAATAGGAAACACTTGATTTTTCATTAAAAAAAAATAAAAGGATAAATTACATAAGAATAGTAGGTAGACAGGCAACAAGCTGTGCCAACACCTCTTTCTGGATAGAAAATCTGAAAGAAGTTAGTAAAAAAGATAACAATCAAAGTCGTTAAGTTTTAAATATATGTATATTGGATAGAGTAATTTTGTTTATTTAGTTATGCTAGAGTTGGAGTAGGATTAGACTTTAATTTTTTATTGATTAAATACCACATTATAATTGTAATTAGGTTTCTCTCAATTTTGTTGTAAAAAGTGTTCGAGACAGGGTGTCTCCAAACCTTTGGTAAACATGTTTCCTTTAATCCAATAATTTCCAACAACACTCCCATGTTAGAGGGGCACAAATCATGTCACGAGTAGACAATTTAGATCTCAAATTCGTGTCACAAAGACCATAGTGACGTAGGGGTGGGAATTAGCAACTACGTCTAGAAATGACCAAACTATTTCTATAATTTGCGACAATAGCCTTTAGACGAGCCACAAGACCTCCCACGTATGATCAAGGTTCACTCAGGTTCGAGAAATAATCACATACCTAACATGGTTCCCATGTACCCACACACACATGCATTAAGCATGTTCTTGAGTGAACCCTAACCTTGAGCATGCATATTTAAAATGCTTTGTTTGTGGGATTAAATGGGTCCGTTATTATATAAAGAAAACTTTAGTGGATGCCAACATCTTAAACTAGGGTTGTAATTTGACATAAAGAAAACAAACGTCATAAAGTAGGGCTTCTTCCAAGTATTTCTTGTACCAATAATATTAACTTTGACATGCAAATTTGTACGCCAAGATAAAAAAGTGTTCCACTTACAAAAGTGCGATAGATATGGCTATCAGATATAACAATACGTAAGGCTAATCTTTTCTTTTCTTTTCTCATTGTTGTTTTCTTACTTACTCCTATTTAATAAGTTTATCAAGACATCAAGGGTAAATTAGAGATACCACCTCCATTTTCTTTCTCTTTTTCATGTTCTCAACACTTTTGTGGTTGATGGCTAGGTTGGTAAAGCCTCTTTTACCCCGTCCACAAACCTTGTTTGATACTCTATCGCCATTTTCAAAATTTAATTAATGCTACAATCATAAAAAGCTTGTGCAAAAAAACACTATGAAGGTTTTATTCGGCGTAAAAATATATTAAGGTGTTTTTAGGTTTATAAAAATTTTGCTTTAGTTACACTATAATTGATGTTAAAGTTACTTTTTTCTTTGGGACATCAATTATCCTCACCGCTTTAAAAAGACAAAACCTTGTCCATCACTTTGGTCATGTTAAGTTTATTTGATCATGGGATAGATAAATTAAATTTTAAGACAAATATGTGTTACGATTTAGCATAGAAGTTAATTTACTATAATATAGAAAACAACAATTTTAATCATGTGAATAAAAATGAAAATGTATATTAAAGAGGGAATGCATGTTTGAATGAGGTGCAAAGGCAGTAGCGGCCATTGCAGGACGTGATTGAGGCGGTGGTCTTGAGTGTCAATAAATATTAAATGGTTTTTAATAAACGAAAATGTAAAAAGAATTACTTAAGAAAAAATTAAATAAATAAGAGATTAACGTTAACTATGATTTAATAATATTATTTCATATCAGAGAAAAATAAGATAATCATATGATTTTTATATTATATAATAAAGTAATAATAAATATAAAGATAAAAGATATATAACTTTATAAATATTGGTTAATTGGGTTATCTATAACCTTTTTTTCTGGGAAATTAAGGGTGGAGATGGCCTCATCAAGTGTCATGTGTCCCCACCCTAATCGTTTATATTATATATATATATATATATACAAATTATTTTATCTGTAATGGAATGATGAAGGATTGGAATGGACGAGGTAATAGAATTGACAAGGTAATGGAATGGATCATTATCATTCCATGTCTTGTTTGGTTGCCATGTAGGAATAAAAAAAAACATTACTTTGTGTTGTTGGATAGGCAAGAAGAGATGAAGGAATAAAATCGGTGGCGAGTGGATGTGGTGGGTGGTGGTCAGTGGCGGTGATGGTGGGTGGTGATATTGGCAGTAGCGGCGGTGGTGGGTGGCGGCGAATGTGGAAGGTGGAGGTGGATGGTTGTAATGATGGGTGGGTGACAATGGTGAGTAGTGGTGGTGGTTGGTTGCGGTGATGGTGGGTGGCGACAGCGGTGGCATGTGGTGGTGACGACGGTGGTGGTGGGTGGGTGACGATGGTGAGTAGGCTAGTGGTTGGTGGAGGCGGCAAGTGGTGGATGGTGGTGGTTGCAGTGGTAGTGGTGGGTAAAGGAAGTTGTGGTGAGTGATGGTGGCAGTTGGTGGAGGCGGCGGCGGTAGGTGGGTGACGGTGGTGGGCAGCGTTGGGTGGTGTTGGTTGGCGGCAGTGTTGGGTAAGTGAAGGTAGTGGGTGGCGGTGGTTGGTGGCGACGACGACGACGGTGGTGGGTGGTGACGACGGTGGTGGATGGTGATTGCGGTGGTGGGTGTGACGATGGTGGTGGTGGGTTATGGTGTTGTTAGTAAAGGGTCAATGGGGGATGGAATGAAAAAAAACATGGGGTGAATGAAATGGTTTTAAGGGAATGGAATGCCTTGTGGAATGGGTGATTCAATTCTTTTAACCAAACAAACACACTATTTTTCATTACCTCGTACTAGTCCATTACATTCCCTCTTCCATTCACACTATTTTTCATTACCTCGTACTAGTCCATTACATTCCCTCTTCCATTCTATCATACTAAACGTTACCTAAAGGTGTGATAGTTATCAACGTCTTACCATTATCGTTAATTGGTTAATTAACTTTATAATTATCTTTTTTCGTTGTAAACCCTCTATATAAAAAGAACTTCCGGTTTTCAATTATTCAATACATAAGAAAATACTATTCGTTAATAAAGTTTTCCAATTCTTTTGAATTTAGTCTTAGAAAAACTAAAAATACATACATTACATGACATAATATTAGTTACCATAAATATGTAAAATTTCAAAACAATGAAGTAAATTCAATCCATAAAACAAAAAAATTTCTAAAACCATCTTACTTTAGCTAACTTGATTACGAACATGACATAATATTAGGGGTTGTTATTGCAACTTGCCAAACTTAAAAGGGCCTCCCAGTCGCAATGAAATAGGAAAGACAAGCCCTTGTCTTAATTATTTTTTCTAGCTAGTATGTCGTAGAGAAATGATTGATGATTAATGTCATCTTTGGTAACCTCTATAATGAGGTTCTGAATCATTCAGCTCTGAATGGTTTAGCATTTAGACTGTTTGTTTCAATCTAAAAAAATCATTCAGAGCATCTTAACCATTCAGACCTCTTAATGATTCAACACTTAATCAACCAAACAACCTCTAAGAGCATTTACAGCCCGTCCACCAAATTATGTGAGTGGTTCCTTTAGATTATATGAGGTGAGTGTGAGTGGTTTTGAGTGGAGGAGAGAGAAAATATTTGGTGAAAGCACTTTTCGCACCTATATTTGAAAGGCTACTTTTCCCCCTTTATATATTTTAGGGAAAATTGCTCGAATAGTCTCTGTGGTTTGCTCAGATTTCACCTTTAGTCCTCAACTTTTAAAATTTACAGGTATAGTCCCCAACTTTTAGTGTTTCTTAACTCGGATAGTCCCTGAGTCTAACGGAGGTTAAATAATCCAGTTAAGTGGATGTAAAATTACTAAATTACCCTTGTTATTAAAAAATATAATTAAAATTAATTAAAAATTATGTGGGCCCCACCACTTCTTCTACCACACTCATCTTCCTCACCCAACACCTCCACAAACCACCACCACCAACACCTCCACAAACCACCACCACCAAGATCTCCCCAAACCCACCACCCATCTCCATATCCGAATCGCAAAACCTCACCATTCTCCAACTTAACAGTGACGTCACCTTCAGTGTAGAGGGCAGGATTCTCCATGCGCACAGTCGCATCCTTGCAGCTCGAAACTTGTTCTTCAGGAAGTTCTTTTGCTCTGATTCTCCAACCGGGCCCAGCTCCAACCTGTTAGGGTCAAGGATGGTACCCGGGTCACCTAGGAACTCAACGGGTGGTTCATAATTGGTTATTCTGTGAATTCGGTTCGGTACGAAGTGTTCTTGTTAAAGTTGCAATTCTTGTATAGTGGTCAGGTCTCCATTTTACCTCAAAAACATGAGCCCAGACCTAATTGTGGTGACAGAAGGTGTTGGCATACACATTGCACCTCAGCCGTTGATCTTTTTCTTGATACCCTTGCAGCCTCTAGATCTTTTAGGGTTGAGCAGCTTGTTTTGCTTACACTCCCTATCTGTTACAATAGGAAACGGGAGTATAACCATAATCAACAATAGATGATGATTTAGTTAATGGTGATGATTTGTGGAGGTGATGGGTGAGGAAGATAAAGTGGGTGGTGGTTGGGATGTCGGTGGTGGTCAAAGTGGAGATGGGTGGTGGTGGTAGTTTGTGGAGGTGATGGGTTGGGGAAGATGAAGTGGGTGGGTCCCACATTAGTTCTTTTTATATTTTTAATAACAAGGATAGTTTAGTAGTTCACAATCACTTAACTGGATTATTTAACCTCCGTTAGACTTAGGGACTATCCGAGTTAAGAAACACTAAAAGTTGGGGGACTATACCTGTAATTTTTAAAAGTTGAGGACTAAAGGTGAAATCTGAGCAAACCACAGGACTATTCTAGCAATTTTCTCTATATTTTAATATTTTTATAAGTGGTTTGTGAGTGATGAGAGAGAAAATATAATGATAAAAGCAGAGCCGGCTTAAGTGCAAGGCAATTAAAGCCCTTGCCTTAGGCCACCAATCCTCTATGGGCCTCCAATTTCAAAAAAACATTTAGATATTATTTTTTGTAGTTGGTTTACAGAAGTTAAAGGCTTTAATATTTTTGGGATTTCAAATTCATATGTAATGATTATACCGAAAATTAGATGACAAAGATTAATATTTTTGGGATTTCAAATAAGTTGAAAGACAGTTTCTTTTACAAAACATAAGTATACATATAATAATAACATAATCTAATTTCTTTTACAAAACATCAAGTATATTATATAAGTTTATCACACTATATACTTGATTTAAAGCAATAAAAAATATCAGTTAAAAAGTAGAAAGGCCTCACATTTAGAGTTCGCTTTAGGCCTCTTAAAGCGTTGAGCCGGCCCTGGATAAAAGTATGAAAAAATATTATTATTTTAATTAGGAGGGAAAGGATTTATAGTGAATTAGTGATTTTTAGTGTAATTTAATAGATTAGATTTGATGGAAGGACGGAGTTGGATGGTTTTAATTAGTGATATCAGTCCACCATCAATTAATTTCACCTAATAAGACAATTTCCTTGGTCCATGATTATTGATTAATTCTTAGGTTTACTTTCTTGTTCATAAGAGCATCCACTGATCTGATTATAATATAATATCTTTCCGAATTATAAAGTGTGATCCAACACAAAAATTTACTGTTACCCGTAAGATTTGTCTTTTGGGTATACAAAGTTGTTAGTATTGATTTTTCTAACAATATTTGAAAAGAAACTATTGAAGACTTGAAGTATGGCCAACATATGCGAAAAAAATTACATTTCATTATTTTATTATACGCATGTAGCACATAAAATTCTTATTCTTTGGAGCTTACAAGATTAAAGTATGGCCTAACAATATTTGAAAAGAAACTATTAAAGTATGGCCCAACATACCAAACGTTATTGTTTAATGCCAAACCCATAAGATTCTTGATCTCTCGGGCTTAGACGAACAGTCGAACATGATTTTTAATCGTTAGAGATCAAAACACCAAGAACTTTGATTGCATACTTGCATTAAGATCGATTAACCTGTTTTTCAAGTTGTTAATGGTCGATCTCATCAATGAAGTAAAGTTGATGGGTAAGACCATCCGTAGTGGCCAGTGGATTGGGCGTGGAAATGGCATTTTGTACATAACGCTGAAATTGAGGGTGGAAATGATGAGCCAATCAAAACTCTCCAAATGAAAAGGGGCGTTAAAGCGAGGATGACCACTATTGTTGGTCTAACGTATGAAGATAAATTTAATTAGTTCGGGATTACTTTAAAAATACAAGTAACCACCCACTAAACCAAATCAAGAAAAGGACACTTTTTCCAGAACACATGTGAACCATTCAAATTATCATGTCTGGCCACATGCTCCACAACCGTATAAAGTATTCCCTTAATTGTAGTTCCCATCTTTTATAAAATCAAAGATCTCTAAAGTAAAAATAAAATAAAATAAAGGAAAGCTATGACATGAGATTTCATCATCCTTGTCCTCTCTTATATTATATTCAAATCGTTTTTATATTAAAACCGTGTATCCTTTGTACTTCTTGCAATATTAATACATGTTAATTTACCGAGGTGGTAAAATGAGTGAGGTAACGAGTCAAAACAATAATTTGAGTACAAGTGGAATGAGTTGACCCACAAACTGTAATTTTTATTTACTGTTATTTTGTAACAATGTTTAACCATGACACACAAAAATAAAAAGCCTATGTTGTGTAAAGGATATTAAGGAAGTCGTAGGTATTAGAAGTTGATTGGGTTTAATGTCAACCCATTGACATGTCTTTGTAGCTAATTTTTTTTAGTTTTACGTTTTGAGATAGGGGAAAGAGGCACTCAAGGGTAGTTACCCTATCTCTGATAAATCATGTTCCGCTACGTCAAAATAAACCCAAAGTACCTTAAAACAACCAAAACACTGATGGTACTCTAGGGTACTTTGCCTAGGGGTTTTAAATTGATCTAAAGATTTTAATTAGAGGAGAAATGGTTTTTAGTTAAAAAAACACTAGCAACCTCATAGATTTTTGTACTTGCCCTTGCAAGAACTACCGGAGATCACAAAAAAATAAATCAAGCCGAATGGGTGGCGGCGGTATTACCCCGGCAACGGTAACCGGGCACCCCTTTCCAAAGGGTGCCACACCTCCCCTAAAACATAACGTGAGTATCAAACCCACCATAAATGAATACAACAAAATTTGACACACATCTGTATAACAATTAATTAACACCGATGATTAAATATCTCTATGTGGCATTAAGCATGCATCTTGACATCAGTGTAATGTACTTCTAGAATATAGATATATTCTTAACTTAAAAACTAATCTTATAGTTTTCTATTGGAATTTAGCTACATGTGGTACTATAGTGTAAACTTTTGTATGCAAGAATTCACCTGAATATAATAACTTCACCCGCTTTTTTTAAATCTTTTCTTTATGCAGTATTTGTTTTATGCATTTCCTAGCTTCCATGCATCTAGTGATTAATAAATATGACATTTTGTAGCGACTATTAAGGGTGTGAATGTGGTTCGTTGATATATCCCCATACATATGCTGAAAGTAGAGTATATATTTTTGTGTCTTAAATAAGAAATATGTATATATGATTTAAGGGTTAATTTAAAGGGGAAAAAGTTCTATCTTGTTTGTCAATAAATTTTTATGGTCTTTCATTCAATAAGAATATATTCAAAGAACCTTGATATTCTTCACCACGTTATAGGGTTCCTTGTAGATTTGAATATGCCATAAAAATTTAGAGTACATTATTATATATTTCAGAATAAAATACTTTATTTATTTACATTTTTTAATGTTAACATAAATCTAAATTAATCATTTGCCCTTAATGAGATGTGAACACTCACCACTTAGACACTTAGAAGAGGCACCATTTTAAAAGCTTGGTATTATCTGGCAACATGCCTTTTGCTTAAACGTTTTAACTAGTTGTTAAAATGAGCTCGTTTGTCAATAATTATCATCATGGTGATGGTTAATCGAGGAGTCAGGTGGTGAACTTTCCTTAGGTTTATGTTTTCTTATGCCGGCCCAATGGTAATTCGTTAACCAATACTATTAGAGATGACTCGAACAAGGGATATTATTATCATTTATATTTTAATTATATGATATATCTAGATTATTATCTTTATCAATTCCGTAGGTATTTTTTTTGGATCAGCTAAGGACATCACCTTGGTACCCCCGTTTCGAATCCCCTTTCCGCATCGTACCTGAGGGCATAAGCCCTTTCAACATCAAGGGGTGTATTTTTGCAGGCCCTAGGATTCGAACCGTGTACCTCCCCGGGCGGGAACCTCCCTAAGGAGTAAACCCTCCACCTCTCCCCAACTGAGCTGGGGGTCATTGGCAATTCCGTAGGTATTTGATTGGGTTTCCTTATATTTATCCCCATTATAAACCTATATTTATATATTTTTATATAAAATTCATTATGATTTATGTGAATTTCACAAGCCCTAGATTTGAACTCAATCTAGCCAACTTGGCCAAAACTATGAGCTTTGTTATAATCTCTTTGCTTTAATTTTATAAATATTGTACAAAAAGATGGTAAAACACTGCTGATCAGCATGCTTAGTTAATGGAAGTCTATTTACACTAGTCAAATGCAAACCATCCATTGAATCTACTATGATCCCCTTTTGAATTCATGATCTTTCTATGACTAAGAAATCTACCACGATAACTTTTTCACACATGTGTTTCCCATATTACCCTTCCTCTTATCATATGTACAACCCTTGATTAGAATCTATTCTAGTTATGATAGATACCGGTTTGATTCGAGGACACTCGTGTAATTTCAAATGTGGCTGCTTATAATAGTAGCTTATGATTTGTGATCATTGACTAAGGTAAGCAAGATCATCCTTAAATAACTTTATATATTGGAAAGTAAGTGCCTTTGTGTCACATACTAAACCTATTTTCCTTGCTTTGAATTTTGATTGTGAGTAGAATGTGACAGATTTTGTCTGTATGTCTTGTTTGTTTTCTTTATCAACAAAAAGAAAAGCAAAGGCATGCAACAGAGAAACAAATAATTAGGTTTTGATTACAAAAGTTCAACTATACAATCTTTTTTTAATAAATTTTTGTTGTTTGTTTCTTTACTTGAGATAGGTGGAGAAAAGGTGAATGGAATATAAAGAAAATCATTCACTTATATTTCTTCAATGGAAATTACATCAAGTTGCACCCCACATTTGCTAAGGTTCTTTTGTCCATTTCTTCACATGAAAGTGTATAGGGTACCAAATTTTCTTTTCTTTCGGTTTAGAAATTTCTTTTAATGTACATTGGTGGTGGGAAGAGACTTTAACAACCAATGAAGATATTACTATTTTGTAATAAAAAAAGTCTATAAAAATGTCACTTTATAAAAACCTATTAGCAAAGGCATCAAGACGTATCGGTAGTGGCACAAACGTATAACCAACTTGTAATGTACATTGAGAAACTATAAAGAGAGGGTGTGCATAACACGACTAGAAAATTGACTTTCCCCACCGACCATGCTTTCCGTAATCAGTGCCTTATAAGTCAACATCCGGAAAAAATTATTTGAGTTTTAATATTTTGTTAAAACCCAAAAGTACTAAGGGATTTCCAATGGAACTCCGATGGTGAAGGTCTGCCAATTTTCCGCACTTTGAAATTAGAGACGAAAGTTAACTGTCAGGAATCTGATGCTGAACGATCCATTAGTGATTCATCAGTAATGGTGCCATCGCTAACCCGTCATCTGTAATTGGTCATTTGGTCTCCGATACTCGTTGTGGTTTCCGACAGATATATGTGTTTGGTCATTTGTCGTGAAGTCTTTACCCACACATTGTTTTACCACGAACCTTCACCAACAAAATACTGATGGCTTTTGCGTTAACGGATGGATTTCCGTGTCTGTCACTGAAAGCTATCTAATTTGTCCTAAAACACTCAAAGGGCATGGCATCAAGAAAGATGATTGGTGGGGTGGGGTCAAATCACTAAAGAACCAGTAATGTTATATCCATCATTCCATCTATGATCCAAAAGTTTACAAGATAAAAAAAAATAAAATCATATATGTTTGCAAGAAAATATATGTTTAAAAAAGTTATCGTAATGATTATTGCAAAAAAAAAAAAAAAAAGTTGATGCACGAGGGGTCATTTATGTTGAAAGAGAAAACCGTGTACACAACTTTAATATTCTGGTTGATTCTGAAGAATCTTGCTGTACCAAATGTCAAGCGTGCCAATAACATTGTAGAATAGTGGTTCCAAGTTAGATGGGCAGGTTTTTACACTTTGGGGTTTTCCTGCCCGAGGTTCCTGATTCGAATCCCATGATAAGCGTAGCACTCATTTATGGTATGCGAGTGGTAGGTATTACTCCTGCTTGTTTCAAACTCGGGTGGCTTGTCTAACCACTTAATAGGGATATAGGTTATTAGCAAGCTAATAGGAAACTAGTTGATCTATACCTTTCAAAAAAATAAAAAAAAAGTCAAGCATGTGTACGGCGATGGTGGGTCAAATATTAGTAGTAATACCGACATTAGGTATAATGTTATTATTTTATTTATGAAAAAGAAAGGACAATGAAAATGCGAGTTTAATTACAAACCTATAGAAAAATGGTACAAAGATTTCCCTCGTAAGTCTTGCAAAACAGATGAATCTTGGTGCATTGAGGTTCGTAAATGTGCAAAGAAATTTAAATATGAGGTTTTTATAAAGAAAAAAATGGCTAATTTTTTTTTTATTGGCAAATTACTTTCATTCAACACCCAAAATATACATTACATTATACAAGTAAGACACTAACACAATGTAAAACACCTGCAAAAAACAACTAATATACATTCATCTTTTTAGTCTTTGAAACAGACAATGGTAAATAAATAATTAAAAGTTGACGGACTAAAAGAGTTACATTTTTAATGTGTATATGTATGTGCTACATGCCTATGCTAAATAATGAAATCTCAATGATATTTTTTGAAGTAGGAAAGGATTTTTTTTTTTTAAGAAAAATAAACATAACATCATCATTAACACATAACTGCAAAACATTACATCAAGATAGCGGGCAGGCGGGCAACAAGCTGCGCCGCCACCCTTTCTGGACGGCAAACCCTAACCTACTAAACACGAACCCATGCCCCTCAGAGTCGAGACACTGCTATGGATAACCCGTTGGACTCTGGTCAGGAAACGGATGGCTTCCGGTGCCAAGGAGCCAAAGGTATCAAATGCCAGGGGTACAAAGACGTGTTGGTTCTCCTCACAAGCTTTAGCATGTTTCTCAACTTTCTTCGCCTTTGCTTTCCGTACCGCCTGTCCTGCTACAAAACCATTATCCCTCAAACCAACCAGGGAGATACACATGTTAGATCGACACAAGCGTGTTTCCCCCCGACCCACCCAAAGACAAGCAGGTCTGCTGGACGTAGGGTGGATCTCTCTTCTGCGGGGTCCGAGAGAAAATTCACAGGAGCCTCCTTCTTGGCTGAGATCCCAGCCCTTCTTAAAATGTCCCAAAGAACGTCCCGAACCCAGCCATGCCTATATTTGAAACCAGGCAACTCCTTACAATAAACCGCGTGTTCCCCGTATTTGTCCAAGCATGCCTTACGGCAAATCGGACAGACTTCATCTTCATGGTACATGGGATCACCAAACGATATTTAAGAATTGCCCTGTATTCAACCCAAGACATGGTTTGGCCCAAACCTTCGATTGGGATAACATTCAAGAAATCTTGGCATGGGGACTTTGCAAGCATTCAATAACTGCCTTTTGGCGGGGGACAGATCAAAAGTTTCACCCAGGCTCTGTGCGATTTTGCCAAAAAGGGCATTCGTCAAAGTTTTCTGAGGCTTTGGGGGGCGGTGTCCTTGTTAGAAAAACCGTCAATATCAAAACCTGGGAGATAGTCATTTATCCTTTCGAGGGCTTGCACGTAGTCTAAGTCCATGTCGACAACCCCGCTATTTCTTAAGATGTGGTCTTGGAGTTCCAAGATTGAACTCACGATACGACAAAAGTATACACCCCAACATCCTCTGCTGAGAGGAGCCCTAAAAACGGAAGTCCTCGCCTCCTTAAATGATTACTTTTCTACTCTATTTTTCGCCAAACATGGCAATAAAACACAAATTATTTCATTACATTTATTGCCGGTCTAGTACCATGTCCAATCAATTAATTTCACCCGATTTAAGACAAACTAAAAATTGTATTCAAATATTTTAACAATTCTTCAATATCAAGTTATCTTGAATCTTGATGCACCTAAAGGTTGTGTGTACAATTATGAGAATTGATCGCTAGTCATGTATTTAGAGTTCAACTGAGACTCATTAGTAACTAAAACTCTATACCGTGTATAGATCTAAGATTAAACCGAATGTCCGAATAACCTATTAGGTGAAAGAATGTGTCGCATTTTATTATAAGCGTGTGATCGTTAGGAAAGATACCAGCCCACATGTAAAGACTCCTTGTAGGCACTTTTTATAGCATATTATGTTGGTTCTTTTAGTATGCTTTTAGTGAATTTGTATGGACGTCAGGACGTGCTAGCATGTTGTTCCTCATTCTATACCCTTCTTAAAACTTTTAATTACTGTTTTGTGTTAGGCATCTTTCCAATACTTAAACTAAAGTATTCAAATAAGATGTAACAAACTATGAATTTGTTATATATCGAATTTAGATAACCAATTCTGTGATGTCAATAGCTTTTGTATATATGTAATAACAATTATTTAAATCATGCATGATATGATGTATCATTTATGACATGATGTATCATACGATAAAGAGGCAACCTGTAAAGGATTTATTATATTTTATTTTATTTGTGCCACGAATATACAAAACTTGTACGATAGCATGTTATAAAATCGATGAAACTTATTGGTATCATTAGCAAAATTATATCTAAGGTTTTGGCTATTCGTATTCGTAAAGTGCTGCCCGAGGTTATTTCTGACACTCAGTCTGCTTTTCTAAGTGGTAGATATATTCTTGATGGCCCTTTGTTATTAATGAAACGATTGGTGGATTAAGAAGAAGAATAAAAAAGCTTTGTTGTTGAAATTGGATTTGAAAAAGCATATGATAATGTTAATTGGGGTTTTCTGATTTCGAGCCTTCGTCAAATGGGTTTTCCCGATAGATGGTGTTTGTGGATTGAAGGCATTCTTCACTCGGCTCGCTCGGCTATCTTGTAAACGGGTCGCCCATGTTCGAATTCCATTGTCAAAAGGGGTTCGACAAGGGGATCCTTTATCGCCTTTTCTATTCCTAGTGGTGATGGAGGTTTTACATTGCATGATGGATAGAGCGGTGGAAGTGGGGAAGTGAAGGGCATTCGGATTGGTAGAGGGGAGGCGTTTTTATCACATTTGTTTTATGCCGATGATGCTTTAATCATTGGCGAGTGGTCGAAGGAGAACTTGGAGGGTATAGCCAGAGTGCTTCGGGTTTTTCATATATGTTTCAGGCCTAAAAATAAATATCCACAAGTCCTACTTATTCGGGGTGGAGTAGAAGATGATGAAGTGGCTAGTATGGCTGATTTTTTGGGTTGTAGGATGGGGTCGTGCCTTTTGATTACTTTACTAGGGGGGCTAGGGGATTGGGGCTAATATGACCGTATTTGTCATTGGGACCCTGTGGTGGAGACGGTTAAAAACATGTTAGCATCTGGAAGGCGAATACGCTGTCTATGGGTGGCCGCCTTACACTTATTAAATCAGTTTATCAAGTCTGCCACTTTATTACTTTTCTATTTACAAAGCTCCGTAAGTGTTATTCAAGCGATTGAAAAATTAATGAGGCATTTTTTGTGGTCCGGGGCGAATGATGATAGAAGAATGCATTGGGTCTCTTGGGAGGTGATTACGACTCCTAAGAAATTGGGGGGCTGGGGTGTTTTTAAGTCTAGCAGATGTTAATATATCTCTGCTAGCGAAGTGGTCTTGGAGATTTAAAGTGGAGTACAATGCGGCGTGGAGAAAGATTATAGAAGGTATTCATGGTGGGAGAGGTTTATGGTGTTTTTTGCCGGTGTCAAGATCTTTGTCAGGTTGCTGGAAGACGATAGTGAATGCCTTGGAAGCTGTAAGGGTGCGATAAAGAGGTTAATCAGCTGATGAGAGGCCTGCTGGGCTCGGGAAATAATATGCGTTTCTGGCTAGACTACTGGGTTGGCGATTCTGTGTTAAAGGAGCGATGGCCAAACCTGTTTCGTCTGGACAGATTCAAGTCCTGTTTGGTTCGAGATAGGTTTCTTGTGGCAGATTCTGTGGTTACTGTTAAAGCCGACAGTTTTGAGAACCTGAGCACAGTTGAAGCGATTTCAGAGTTCCAAGATTTACAAAGGCTGATGTCGGAGATTCGGTTCACGGATTGGCCTGATACCTGGGAGTGGAATAGGAACAAGGGTGCCCTTTTTCAGTTAAAGAGTTCAGGCTGCTGCTGCGGCCTGAGAGGCTTCAGGGGGGTTTGGATGGGATCTTGCGCTACTTTAGCTGGGTTGGCTGGGTTCCGATAAAGGTTTGTTTACTAGCTTGGAGAGCAGCTAAAGACTGCTTGCCCACGCGTGCAGCCCTGGTACAGAGGGGTTTAAACTTGCAGCAAGCTTCTTGTCCGGTTTGTGGTGCAGCGAGGAAGACATTAACCACTTGATGGTGGGTTGCCGTTTTTCTTTTGAGGTGTGGAGTTGGGTGTGTAAGTGGTGCAGGATTGACCCTTTCTTTGCTTACGATTATGAAGATGTGTTATCTCTTTACAATAATGTTCATGCCGGAAGTGGAGAAAGAAAATTATTCGTGTATTGTGATGATTACTTCATGGGCAATTTGGAATAACAGGAATGCCAAGGTGTTTCAAGATAAGTCGGTGAAGGTGGCGGATGTGGTCGCGGAAGTTAAATCCAAGGCCTTTTTATGGTTAAAGTATAGATCTAAACAAGTGATATTGTTTGGAATAATTGGTCAATTATCCCCTGTATATGATTGTGTAGTTGGTTGGCGGTTCTGCTTTTAGAGCTTGCCTGTTTTTATGAAAGTTAATCTTCAAAAAAAAAATAAAAAATCGATGAAACTAAACAAGCCGTTCAAACTGAGCAAATGGGTTGTTTTGAAATCAAACAATTTGGTTCATGTTTTGGTTTTCGTAGTTTGGCAATTAAATGGTTTGATAGGGTCCGAAACTGGCATAAATGTATTATAGTCATAAATCATCTTTTAATTTAGTTCAAGTCTATATTCATATGATATGAAATCATATCCATATCCATATCCATATCTATCTTCTACATAATAAACTACTAACTCTAGTCTCTAGGGGACAAATGACACTTTCCTAGCCCTAACCATTTCATTTTCCCCGCTAATTCTTCCCCATGCTAATTTCTACCCTAATTTCTGTTCCTAAATATCATCTTCTCTCGCCCTAATCCCCTTCAAAAGTATGAATTCTAGATTCATCAAATCACGATTACATAAAAATTTATACATATCCGAAATTGTAATGTAATAGGTTGTAAGAAGGCGGAGAAGAAGCTGCCACACTACAAAACCATTAGGAACAATTACACTAAAGAACTATTTAGGAGTAATTACTCTCTCCGTCCCATTATAAGTGTCTTGGTTTGAAAAACACAAAGTTTTAGGCATATTAAATGATTGCTTTTTTTGCTTCCATATGACAATAATGCCCTTGTCATATGTGGTGCCCATCATATTCTTTGTTTATTTTAGTTGTGTTTTTAAGGGTAACTTTGGAAAATGACTTAAAATTTTTGAAAGTAGACACATGAAATGGGACAAATAAAAAAGGGAATATGGACACTTCTAATGGGACGGAGGGAGTACTTCGTAAAAACTGGCTATTGAAAAATTGAACTTCACATTTAGACTTGCTTTACATGAATGTGTGTTGAAGTTCGAACTTCATATTATAGTATGCCTTATATGAGATATTGAGATCATTGTTTGTAGATTTGTTTGACCTATTGCACGAGGCAATCGAAAGGGGCAAAGTCATACTAAAAGCAACAAGAGGCATATGCTCCTTATATTGTTCCATTGCTGCTTGATAAAATGAGCATGATTGTTATGCATACGATGATGAGGTTGTTGAATGATCGGATATAATTATAGGTATACGAGGGTGGTTTATTCAGCTATTCATATTGCAATGGCAATTGACCAAGAGGTGAGTTGCTACATTGTCACTCCTCATTTGCTAACAAATTGGCACATGTAGTCGTGTTTGTTGACAAGGTGAGAGTTCCTTGATGTTGAAAACATTATAACCCTATTTCTTTTTTTGAATAAACTAGTGGTATTTAACCCGCGCGTTGCGCCGGGATGAACAAATATCAATCAGTTTCGTAAAAGATTTCTGTGGCTTTCCTACAATGTTCAAATTATAAACTACCTGCCGAAAAAAAAAAAAAAAAAAAAAAAAAAAACCCATCCAAAACCAGTTTTGTATTTTCTAGCTGATGTTGGTGGAGGTGACATGGTTGGAGTCATGAACTGTGGGATACATGACACAAACTCGCAAGTATCCTTCAAAAGGGTTTCGAAACTCTGTTGACTTCTTCATTCCTTTTCTTCATGAAAGATGATGCTATAAATTCAAGCGTTACTTTATCTAGTAAAATCAAATAGTACTTGCATTATTAACCAATATAGCAGCGACAACTGTTTTACAAAAGTAAGAACAATAAAAACATATTTAATATCAAGGAAGTGATGCACAAAAAGATGACACTGGTCAATCTATACCAAGGAAGTGATTTACAAATACATTGATCTGTTACATCTGTGGTCATTCATAAATGATATATATTGAATGTCTATACTATTGCATCAACCTAATTTATTTTACAACTTAAAGTCAAAACCTTAGCAACCCAAATCTAATTCAAAAGCTAATGAGTCAAAACTTCCACTTCCATACCAAATCAATCAAACATTACCATAAGTACCTCAAAATTTGGAAGTTCTCAAACTGCTTTACTAAAATCCTCCATCATTATAGCATCGCCAATCCATCAACGCCACCTTGTTTTAAACTTTTAATTGTTAAATGGTAGATGAAATGAAACCAAACCGTGCCTCAGACCAGTAAACAAAATTATCAAGCCTCTTCCATGGTCACCCGAAGGTCAAGTGAAGAATATCACCACTAAATTTGAAGAATTTGTCAGTTTGTTGAAGACAGCAGTTCCTCGGCCAATTCTAAGTAAAGCGTAAATGTACCATGGTAGAAATCACTTTTGACTTTAGAGTCAACCTAATATATCATAGGTTTAAAATCCAAACTAATTCAGGTCACGAATTTAACAGCTACATTTTCCAAATTGCAAACCCGCTTTTCTTTCCCTTTGGGAAAATAATGAATGGAATTTTACAATCGTTTGAAAGTAACAAAAAAAAAGAAGGAATTTATTCCACTAAATAAAATTCAAACAAAGATGTAACATAGGCTAGAAAATCAAAATAAGAAAATTATAGCAATCTGACTTTGAAATTACCTCAACAATCATGTTCAACTTCTCTATTAACATTTTGCAACAATCGTGAAAGAGCACACTCCTATTTAGAACTCCAGGCCATCACCATTCTAGATCTTTGTAGCCACCTACATGAAATTTATAAAAATTTAAAAAGAAAACAAATTTTAATAAGCCACCCATTTTTAAATATTCAAACCATTTAGACATGTAATCTAACCTTTTTTCCAAGCAATAAATTTTCAAGACACTTATGATTTTTCTTTCGTAGACAATATGAAGATCACAAACTGGATGCCTATGCACAAAAATCCAGGAGCGCTTCACATGATAACCTGAAAGAAAGGGTAAAATAACATTTTAATACTCTTATGATATTCTTTGTTGCGGACAACAAATATAGAACCAAAAAGTGTTATATTAAGACAGCAAACAAAAAAGTTGTGTGTAAGAAAAAAATCTAAATGCAGGTGCGCCAAAAAAATATACCAAGTAATTTAACTAAAAACACTTGGTTTTTTCATAGAAACATCACGAACAATATACACGCAAAATATCTTAACACGAAGAGAGCACATAAAATTAAGCTTTTGAAATGATGAAATCAAATACCTTCATGAAACCTATAAAAACACAGATTGTCCAACATAGATAGAGAAGACGACAACTCCCAACACGAACAAAAACCAATCCTAAGAAGCTTTAAAGTCCGATTGTGATTTCTGAGATATTTTAAAAGGCAAGATTCGTTCAAGATTAAAGCGATGAAATCAAATTATCTCAACAATTCAAACATAGATTGAATGAAAACAAAATTTATCATGAATTAAAGCGATGAAAAATGTTCGTATCACGCACCAAAGATTGAAGTTATGAAAATGTTTTTTTCCCAGCTAGCTTTTTCATTTGAAACAAATTGACAATCAGTCTCGGTAAAGTTTTAACTCACCTGCACCAAATCATCATTTAGTGCATAAACTTTCTATGAAATAGAATTGGGATCTCACCAAAATTGACAACCATGATATCAAGCTGTGAAAGTTAAAATGCTATAGAACCATACACAAAATTTAGCCCTCAAATTAAGTTGGTACATGCATATCTTTCTATGTATTCTGAAATCTGAAAACATTTTATTGTCGAGACAAATGAGTTGTTATCCAACAACAAAGGAAAAAAAAGTGAGTCAAATTGATTTGGTCAACTGGGATTTAAGAAGTTACTCTCCAGACAGGTCTAGAAAGACTTTCTAGTTTCAATCTATTTGACCCCATTTTTTAAGATTGGATTTCTGCTACTCTGACCCCATTTGCAAAAACCAAAATGAGTCAAAAATTGCCATATCTTAACCTTTAAAAATCAACTTTCGAATGACAATGAATTGACAGTTGCATTCTTATATCATGAAAGTACCAGGGTTGCAGTTTGCATAAGTGGATGTCAAGAAAAGTACAATCCCTTTGGATGAATATGAGGCTCTCAGCCTCAGGTACTTTGTAATACAATGAGAATAATGAGTGGAAATATTTCATTTATAAAACAATAAATATAGTTAAAA
>JAUTDX010003535.1:0-36082 GCA_030844895.1 Ambrosia x helenae
TATACCTTTGAAACTCGAATTGTTGGAACGGAACTTCAGTCGTTGTTTTAGGCCGACAAGGTTTCAAAAATCAATTACCAGTTTTTGGCGACGTGATAGCCTTCGATGCCACATACCATAGCAACATGTAAATTTTAATACATTTTTTTTTATTTTAAGAACTAACTAAAAAAAACAGGAGGTATAGGTATTCCTTATACATTCGTGTATATAGATGATATACACAAACGTTTAGTATATTATGTACATTATACTGATGTACATTAAGGGGGTGTTTGTTTTTTTCATGAAAAGAGCTTCTGACCACTTATGTCTGCTCCGTGCAAACGCGGGCAGACATTTGGAACGGACAGACTGTTTGTTTTTTTAGAAGACATTCTACTTAAAAACTATTTTAAAAAACAACTCCTTAGCTACAAGGACTGCAGTATAGGGAGTAGGGTTGTCGAACCACGAGGAGTATGTGGTTAGTGTTGATAGCAATTTTATTAGTAAAACTAATTAATTAAAAATAATATATTATGAAGTAGAATGTTGTTTTGCTTGAAAAAGTTGATTAAGTAATTCGAATAGAAAAACAATAATAATAAAGAAGTAACTCCCTCTAAACTTCAGGTTCTAAGTTTCACACAGTTTTCAATTTATAGATTGGGAACCACATAGACATGGTTCTGGAAATTAGTTAATTAATTGGTAGCATAAGTTCTTGTCATCAAACCTATTATCTACCCAATTGTAAGCGTCAAGTCAACCCTCTTTATGTCACCCAACCCGCTACTAAGTTTTGTCATCAACCGAACAAGTTGTAAAGAAAGAACTCAAAACACAAATCAATTGTTTAATAACTAATGCATCAATAATGTTTTAATTGTTTGTCATCACAAGCAAAAACATAATCCAATACTGAAAATAAATAGAAAAAGTGCAAAACCTAATTGAACCATTCGTCTAGATGAAGTCACAAAAGATTTAGCCTTGCATCTTGGTCGCGTGCATGCCTCCTCTTTGTTTTTCTTCTCGTGCGATCATATCCCTCCAATTGTGTCTTATGTTTATGTCGACTCCTCCCGTAAATGCCGTCAATTCCATCAAAAATAATAATCACCAAAAAGAAAACCTTGATTCAAGTTTCCCTTGGATAATGGGCCGTGACCCAATTCTTTTCCTTCTTTTTGTTTGACTTTTTTTTATTTATTTATTATTATTAGTTTATTATTATAACTCACTGCTCTCGATTCGGGTGTTCTTAACTTGACCAAAGTTACTCGTTTTAAGCTCTTATCTCACGAACACTACAAAACACAAGTACACTAATAAATAACTAAGACCGACTAAAAGCACACAATAAAAGACTCAAAAGTATACATAATTAACATGTTAACTGGGTGTTTTCACAAACACATCACACCCCCACACTTATCTTTTTTCGTCTCGAAAAAATTATATATATACTCCGCTCAAGACATTATCACAGACTAGCACCCAGTCGCCCATCATACCTTAGCTAAGGTCCAAAGTCATACCCCATTTACAGATTCAGCATTAGATGTGTTAATTCAGCAAGTCAAATTGTTCCATTTTAAAAAAAACAGATTTAACCTGACTAAACCTAACATGCTTCCGGTTTTTATTTTCATGCAACACAACCCTCACAATTTTTCACTCCACTCGGTTTAATATCTGGACTAGCATGTAATGCGCTAGTATTTTTCACTCAAAAACCAAGTATGTAACTCTGTTATCATAGGCTTGTATAACAATCACACCTCAACTATAGACAATGCACGTATCTAAAAGACTTATGGGTTTTGGGCTTATGGTAAAGGTATGATAGATTTGACTAGAAATGTCTAAAATAAAATGGTGAAACCAACATGATCGACAATCCTTATTCACAATACTCATAAGTAAACACAACTTTGGTCATAATTAACCATCACACACAACTTCTATTTTTTTTATTTTTCTCTTTTTTTTTCTTTTCTTTTTTTCTTTCTTTTTTTTCTTTTTCACATATATATTTTTTCTAACATAAATAGAATCACTTAACACTTTGGATGTCATCAACACTTGGTAAAGGTATTGGTTAATTTGGGTGATTATGTGGTTTAGCAAACGAAAGGGTATAAGGCTCAAAGTTGGCTACTAATGGTAATATTCTTGGGTAAACCGGTTAACACAAAACAAATAAAAGGTGTCAAACAAAAAGGGAATCCTAAATCGCCTTTGTCATCTACGTGCATATCTAGCCTACAACCTTAGCATGTATCAAATCACACAAGTTTTGCAACAGAGAAACATCTGGCCTACCCTCAACAAACGAAAATATATATAAATCAATCTATCATCTAGCAGGCTCAAGATCTCACAAAAGTGGGGAAATGGGTTACCGATGTGTGCATGCATTTATTACCAATAGCTTGTTAAATCTAGTCTGGCAATTCTAAACTTTTTTCTTAAAAATACCTGCTAAAAACGGTTCATATTACTTTTCCACAAATTAGGTCATGACTAAGGATCTATTGCCAAAACAATCAAGAAACAACTGGTATGTACTAAAAAACTGCTTTCTGCCTGATTAGAATGCTTTTTAGGAACAATTTTCAAGACATTTTCAATTTTTCATTTTTTTTTTTTTTTGATTTTTTTCAAAGACTCAAAAATAAATAAAAATGAAATTTCCCCACCCCCACACTTGAACGACACATTGTCCTCAATGTGAACTAGGGAATAAACTAAAGCAGAAAGAAAGCTAATATACAACAAAAATAAAAGGAACAGACTCCCCTGGATAAGCAATATGCGCATGCGAGTCTCGTTCGGTTCCTCCCAATCGAGCCGTATAGCATTTCTTTCGCGGCCGATAAACAAACCTGAAAGTAAGACTCAAAAGAAAAATAAAAACATAAAATTCTGGGATGCCTTATACACCGACGGTGTACAGATCTATCCCGCCTGAATGGAGATTGAGTACATGCGAGGTTATCTGATTGCAAAGTTAAACTCCAAGCATTCCCAGAAATACAAAAACAGACTCAAACTCTAAAAATAAAATAAAAAACATACCTTTAATACTCTACACAACTATACAGACTCTACAAGTAAACATACCTGACACATATACTCATGGTGGTCTAGTGGGATGTTTGTGTCCCCACACCTCTAAGGGTGTGCTCCTCCTACACCCAGGTAACTCATCCTCAGTTCTCCTTATTAGCCCCAACAATGCCAATTTCTCCTTCTCACTATCTGGTTCAGGTGGCTTCTTAACATTCTTCTTCCTTCTCCTTCGTTTTCTCTTGGTGTTATTCTTGCTCACTAGTTCCATCCTGTCAATCACAAAACATTCTGTCTTTTCTTTTCCATTCTCCTTCACAGGAGACCCACTTTTGTCAGTTTTATGATTAGCAGTATTAGAGAACACCTTAAGACTCATCTTCCTATCCCCAAACCTCATCTTTACCGTCCCCTCAGCACAATTTATAATGGCTTTAGCAGTAGCCAGGAACGGTCTACCCAGAATGACAGTTGGTTGTGTGTTTTTAACACAATCAAGCACTAAAAAAATCTACCGGGTAATAAAACTCTCCAACCTTAACAATCGCATCCCTTACAATCCCCCTAGGACATGAAGGAGTTTGATCGGCCAACACCACAGTTGTGTTGGTTTTCTGTAATGGACCAAAATCATACCGATCATATAAACTCCCTGGTAGAATACTCACACTAGCTCCCAAATCCAGAAGTGCTCTATCCACTTGAAAATCACCTACTTGTATAACAATAATAGGCGCTCCTGGGTCTTGGAGTTTTGGGGGAAGGGTACCCAACAACGCGGCATTCACACTGGCACTTAAATCTAACTGTTTAGGATGTTTATGCCGTCGTTTTTGGGCACTCAATTCTTTCAGACACTGAACCTGATCTGGACATTCTTCAATTTTATTAATTAACGGTAAATTGATTTTGACAGTTTTAAAATTTTCCCACTTCTCATCATTTGGTGGGTCCCGTTTAATTAAATCTTTTCTCTTAGCAGGATTTACTAAAGCCATAGGAAAGGGTACCTTTTTCACCTTCTCACCCCCATACTTAGCCTCATTAGACCCACTCTTCACGTTTTTATCTCAAGATTTAATTTGAAAAAATTTTCTTGTTCAGGTTCAGACTCAGATTCAGATTCAGTGTTACACTCCTCCACCATTCCCTCAACAAACTTTGGTCGAGTACTGTCTACACTACCTATTTCAGAGGTGGGGAAAATACTTACCGCGTTGATGTGCAGAGTTCTGGAGGAAGACTGGTGAGCAGGATTTAGTGCAGTATCACTAGGGAGTTTACCTGGGTCTCTCCCTGACATCTGAGCAGCTAGCTGGCCTACCTGTTTTGACAAGGCTTCCACAGTCTTGTCTCGCACTTCATTGTCCTTCCTAAATCCCTTAACATCCTCCTGCACTGCCTTGATAGCTTCCAGAATCACATGTAGCTGATTGCTGCTTTCACTTGATGTGTCGTGCTGCTGGTTCCAGTGTTGTTGCTGCTGATTTTCACCCTGCACATGAGAATTAGAAAAATTAGGATTTAATTAGTTATTCGAGTTACCAAACCTGAAATTGGGGTGATTGCGCAGTCTAGGATGATATGTATTTGAATTCATGTCATACTGTTTTCTTTCTTCATAGACTTGATTTACCTGTTCACCTGCACATTCAGCTGCAATATGACCTAATTCATTACATTCAGTACAAACATTAAAAGCACTACCTACCTTCACCTCATCACTTTTTCCTACTCTCAATTGGGCTACCTGTTTTTCTAAGATCAAATTCTGCTGCTTAAGTTTTTCTATCCTCTCTTCAGCTTCATAATCAACAGCCCTAACAGAAGATGATCTAGATTTCCTACTAGACTGTGCTTGTCTCTTAGAAGTTGCACTCATCCTCTCTAAGTACCCCCAATCTATAGCTACTGTGTTAGTGAAAAAAGTACCACTGCTAATAGCCGTTAGATCCCTAACCTCATCAGGCAATAATCCATCATAAAATGCTTTAATAAGCTCCCAAGTCTCAATGCCATGATGTGGGCACTTCCTAAGCAACTCCTTAAATCTAGTAAAGGCCTCATGAAATGTCTCACCTGAATTCTGCTCAAAGGCTCTAATTGCTTCTCTAGCCTTAGAAGTCTTACTCATAGTGTAATACTCTTCTAAAAACACCTGCTGCATTTCTTGCCAAGTAAAAATGCTAGCTGGGTCAGGGTTGCAAACCACTGCCTAGCCCTATCCTTCAAAGTGAATTGAAACAACATAAGCATAACCTGATCCTTAGTAAACCCAGCCCCTCCTACAGTGTTACAAATAGACTCAAAAGCTGCAATATGTAAGTAGGGCTCCTCTGATCTCTTACCATAAAACTTAGGTAGGTGGCCTAAATAATGGGGTTTAACCTCAAAAGCTCTACCATTCCTACCTACGGGTGTCACTACAGCTGATGAATTAGGCATAATGACTGGCCTAAAGTGACTATCTACCCCACCCCTAGCTGGTGCCCTCTAAACAAGCTGTGGGACACCATCTACAAACTCTAAATCATCCCCCATATCACCCACATCAAATCTTGGCACACCCCTTGGTGCCTGGTTATTTACCCTTTGCCTCCCAACCCGGTTCCCTTGATTAAAGTGACGTACCTGATTACGTGCGATTGGACGCCTAGGATGCAAGTCGAACCCATCCTGATCAAAATCATCATACCTGACGTCGGCATATCTGCCGTCATACTCCTCATGCTCAGATTCTCTGTCCCAGTCAGTCTGCCATGTACTGTGAAAACTCTCCTCATCAAACTGTTGAGGGATGCGATGCAGCTGTTGGTTTTCAAGGTTTTGCTGCTGCTGTGGTATGACTGGTCGGGTGTTTCGGGCGGGTTGGAATTGTGGTACTGGTTGTGGGTTTTGTGGTTGTGGTGGTATAGATGGAATAGGTGGTGGTGGATTCTGAGGAGGCAGATCCTCAGGAACACTGTGGTGGTTGTGGTGACTCATGGTAAGTTTAAATTGGTGTAAGGATTGGTTTCTTTTAGCAGTTTTTTCGAGGCATACAAGTATAATAACCTGCACACACAAAGACAAGAAAACCAGAGTAGTACTGAACAAGGAAAATAACTAAATAAAGAACAAAAGTAAATAAAAAAAATACTATTTAAAAAAAATATTTTTTTTGTTTTGTTTTTTTTCAACTAATGACAACTAAAACTAAAAACACTAAGCGCACGCACTCCCCGGCAACGGCGCCATTTTGATCGCGTGTCGAGTGCTAATCAAAAACTATTTTAAAACAACTCCTTAGCTACAAGGACTGCAGTATAGGGAGAAGGGTTGTCGAACCACGAGGAGTATGTGGTTAGTGTTGATAGCAATTTTATTAGTAAAACTAATTAATTAAAAATAATATATTATGAAGTAGAATGTTGTTTTGCTTGAAAAAGTTGATTAAGTAATTCGAATAGAAAACAATAATAATAAAGAAGTAACTCCCTCTAAACTTCAGGTTCTAGGTTTCACACAGTTTTCAATTTATAGATTGGGAACCACATAGACATGGTTCTGGAAATTAGTTAATTAATTGGTAGCATAAGTTCTTGTCATCAAACCTATTATCTACCCAATTGTAAGCGTCAAGTTAACCCTCTTTTTGTCACCCAACCCGCTACTAAGTTTTGTCATCAACCGAACAAGTTATAAAGAAAGAACTCAAAACACAAATCAATTGTTTAATAACTAATGCATCAATAATGTTTTAATTGTTTGTCATCACAAGCAAAACATAATCCAATACTGAAAATAAATAGAAAAAGTGCAAAACCTAATTGAACCATTCGTCTAGAGGAAGTCACAAAAGATTTAGCCTTGCATCTTGGTCGCGTGCATGCCTCCTCTTTGTTTTTCTTCTCGTGCGATCATATCCCTCCAATTGTGTCTCATGTTTATGTCGACTCCTCCCGTAATTGCCGTCAATTCCATCAAAAATAATATTCCACCAAAAAGAAAACCTTGATTCAAGTTTCCCTTGGATAATGGGCCGTGATCCAATTCTTTTCCTTCTTTTTTTTGACTTTTTTATTATATTATTATTATTATTAGTTTATTATTATAACTCCCTACTCTCGATTCGGGTGTTCTTAACTTGACCAAAGTTGCTCGTTTTAAGCTCTTATCTCACGAACACCTACAAAACACAAGTACACTAATAAATAACTAAGACAGACTAAAAGCACACAATAAAAGACTCAAAAGTATACATAATTAACATGTTAACCGAGTGTTTTCACAAACACATCAGTGCACAGGTCCCAAGCTCCCTCTTTTTTTTTCTGTAATCGATATATATAATATATATATATATATATATATATATATATATATATATAGGGTTGGGTTAAAATAAAAACCCTCTTGAGTTGAGAAAACCCTAGAAACTCTATATTAACCATTGATCAAGTTGAATGAAGGGCTAAGATTGAATCTGAATTTTTTTATTATTAAATTGGATGAGTTTTTTAATTAAAGATAGATAAAGGGTAAAAATGTAATCTAACATGTCATATTCTCTCTCATTCTTTCAAAGTCAAATGTCCAATCATCTTCTCTCTCCTATGTCCAATCATCTTCTCTCTCCTAGTTTAAAATTCATATGTTTTAATTTTTATACATCTTTTCTACTAGAACAAAAAATGATGGTATGGCTGGATTTTTTTTTAATATTGACAAGTAAGCTGACTTCCCAGTGCTTTAGTCATGTTACAACTTTTGTTCGTAAGTTACAATTTTTATTATTGTGTTATAATATGTACTTTAGTATGTTACAGTTTATGTTATTATGTTACAACTTGTAGTTCTAGTATGTTACAACTTTTGTTCGTATGTTACAATTTCTATTATCGTGTTATAATATGTACTGTAGTATGTTACAGTTTATGTTATTATGTTACAACTTGTAGTTCACGTATGTTACAACTTTTGTTAGTATCTACAAATGTTACAACTTATATATTGTATAAATGTTACAATATATACAAAACCACTCCGTTTGTAAAAGAGCAATGTTGATACGTTTTACATTGTAACAAGACATGTTACATACAAAAACATTTATCATTAAAAAAAACATATATCACGTTGTAACAACACAAGTCACATAAGAATACCCAATTTAACTTCAATAAAATACACTATATTCCCTTGTATCAAGTCGGATCAGATATCTAACAAGAAAAAAAACATCCAAACCAAGCACTTTTTCTCATCTTCATCAAACCACCGGCCTTCATTTGAAAAGAAATTAAACATTAGTTAAACAATCTTTAAAGTGCATTTGTAAGAAAAATATCAAACTATATATCAAAATATTTTTTAAAATTAAAACATTACATCTAAACAAGAAAAAAAAACATACTAAAAAGCTTTAAACCAGATCTAAAAAAAACTTTTTCGTTTCTAATAATATATGAAATATGAAATGAAAGTTATTATAACTTTCAAAAGATATTATAACTTTTTCGTTTATAATAATATATAAAATTTGAGTGAAATATGAAATAATATTAAAATCCCACTTCAATCAGTCAAAGATTTCTAAAACCAAGATCAATAATTCAAAGGTTTTAAAACCCCCAGATCGTTTATAAAGAAAAAGAGTTAAATGTATGATCTTGATAATAGGGTACAAGGTTACAAGCATAAAGTACAAGTGTATAATATCATACTTGAAGAAAAACTAGAAGAAACTGCCCATTACTTTGAGGGTGAGAACTAAAAGTAAATACATAAAATAATTTTGATTTTATTATCTAAAAATAAAGAAACTGGTAAACCTACCTGTAAATGAGATCTAGCAACCAAATCAGGTTGTAACTTCTGAAACTCAACAACAAACCGCAAAACACCTTCAAAAGATGAGTCTGTTGGATGTTAACAAACAACATCAAGATCATGAAGCAGCTTTTCGAAATATTATTATTAATAATAATAATAATAATAATAAACATACCTGATTCAGATCTACTCTAATAAAACCAGATCTGAAGAAATAGGCTTGATTCATTACGACCACCACCACCACAACAAAAATCCATAAAAATACCCGACACCACCGGAACCAAAGGCTGCAACCATAGCCACCACCAACAAAAACCTGTATTCGTATCCCTTTTCAGATCTAAGAGAAAGGGTATGTGGGTTTCAGATTTGAAACATTGAAAAAAAAAAGATAGGGGTAGCGGTATCGACAGGTTTAGAGAGAGAAGGTTAGAAAGAGATAAATAGTGGTGGTTTCATGGTGGTGCTAGCAGGCGGAGGCGGCGTATTTATAATAAAAACACCGATAACCAACCCCAACGAACCCCATCGTCGTCCTCACCGGCACCGACGAGTCATGAGCACCGACAGCGGGTCTTGTGGCGTTTGATTTCGTGGGAGAAAGTGAGAGAGAGGGAGTCATGGAGAAGATGAAAGGCTTGGTAGAATGGAGAATGAGATGTGTAGAGGTTATGTTAAACAATCTCTCTCTCCCTGACAATTAATATTATATCAGAAAACTGAAAAAGTTATTTTGTAATCTTCCAATTTTGCCCCTGATCTTTCCATTTGATAAGAGTGACGTGGATGTATGTGAGCCACTTGATGGGTTTCTAGAGTTTTCACAACTCACCAAGGTTTTCACTAGATACTTACCCTATATATATATATATATATATATATATATATATATATATATATATATATATATATATAGGGTGGGGTTAGCATACAAAAGATGTGTTTTGTAAGAAGGGTAAGAAGGAAAATTGACCATTGGATTAACTTGTTGGAGGGATGAGATGATAGTAGTGGCAATTTTGTAATATGTGTTATAATTAAATTAGATAAATTAAGCCTGGAAGGGTAGATGTGTAATATTACACATCTTAATTAATTAAACCCATTTAATCCACATATCAATAACAGTAATTGGAGCTTGTGTATCGGATAACTATGAGAGCCTTCTTCACCGAAAAAAAAGGAAACAATTCAACCAATTTAATCCACATATCAATAACACATATCGATGAGTTTTAAACATGTCGCCTAATTGCTAAATGTAGTCTTTTATTTATACACATCCAAATTGTTGTATGCTTAACATATGTGTTTTACCATTATTATGTGTTTTGGTGTTTTGGTTGTTTAACATTTTGGTTATTTCGGATTTTCAAGATATGTTGAACAGATGTGTTTTACCAGAATTATGTGTTTTGGCATTTGGGTTGTTTAAAATTTTGTCTATTTTGAACAGATGTGTTTTACCAGAATTATGTGTTTTGGCGTTTGGGTTGTTTAAAATTTTGTGTTTTACCAATTATAAACAACAGATGTGTTTTAAACAAAAGTTTGTGTTTTCCAGATGCGGTAGTAAACAATGTGTTTTGTATAAGGGTTTTTTAATAATTTTATTTTAAAGATGTGTTTTTTTTTGTACTGGTGTTTTGAAAACAGATGTGTTAGGATTTTGGTTTAGGTTGTTTTAGTGGATTGTTTTAAACTGCTGTTTAGAAAGGTTGTGAACTTAGTGAAACATGTTGACTTCTACCACAGTTTGACAATGGGGACCACGATTTCATGTTACCACAAGCTATGACTTATATGCAACCAAACATGGAGAATTTTACAAATGATAAATAAAACACAAAACTCTTGTCTTATTATCTCTTTATAAAATCAAAAAAATGTAAACTGCTTCTAGATAAAAATATAGTCCTCCGAATTATAGAAGCGACATACGTGTATATTTGGATGATATTTTGAATTTTTTTTCCTATAATTACTCCATTATTAAAGCAAACATTCATGAAATCCGTAAAAACAAAAAAAGAAAATATCGGCAATATTAAACTTAACCCCTAAAATCACTCCATAATTAAAAAAGATTAAAATTTAATAATTTAATTATTTGAGTATAATTACCTTTGTATCCTTTACCATAGGGACACTTGTCATGATGAGAGTCTTTCTTACCCTTCTCACAATATTAACTTTTTGTATGGGAACCCTTACCTATATATATATATCCATAGGAAACTTGGTTGAGTTGGAGAATCCCTTGAAACCCATCTCATGGTCACCATCCTTCCACATCCCCCATATTGTCTTTTGTAAGGAAGGGTAAGATTGTCATTTCACCTTACCACACCATCTCATTTCTTACCAACTATTTAAATAAACATCACACACTCATACTAGTCTCTATCTCACACAATCCTCTCTCTCTCTCTCTTTCTCTCTCTCTCTCTCACTCACAGACACACACTACTTTCTCTCTCTCACACACTCCTTTCTGTCGCTCAAAACATATCTGAATTTGGGTTGGATCTCGAAACAGATCTGAATGGGGGTGGGGATGGGATCTCGAACGTGGTGGGTTTTCGTGGTTGCGGAGATAGGTGGGTGGAGGTGATGGGTGGTGGTCTACGGTTGGTTTGGAGGTGATGGTGATGGTGGTTTTTGGAGGTGATGGTGGTCGACGGTGGTTTTGGAGGTGACAGCGGTGGTCAACAGATCTGTACCAGGTCTGTTTCTTGTTGCTGTTATTATTATTATTGTTATTATTTTCCTTGTTTTTATTATCTAAATCAGATCTGAATCTATATTTTATTATTTTTATTCTTCAGAAGATAGGATTTGAATCATTTGTTTGCAAATTTGAGGTTTAGAATCTGTTGTCACTTAAAATTACCGGTTATGCTCTGTTTTCAGACTAGAGTTGCAGAGGGAACGTGAGAAACAGAAGGAAGCAGAGGTAGAAGCGTTGAAATGCTCTATGCAAAGTGGAATGGTAAATGATACCTGATCTTATGAATGGTAAATAATACCTTTGTGGCCCAGCTTCTAGAAATATTATTTGGGTTAAAACACTCCAACACAGCTTCTATGTTGGTGGTGAAACTTGAAACTCATTATTAAAAAATTGAAATAGAAATAAGTTGAATTTTATTTTTTATTCATTACGTTTTTACTTAGTAATAAAACATAATAAAAAATTTACTTTGCATCAAAATATATTAAAAAAATGTGTATCGTTATTGTGTGTATTTTTAGTTACTTTGTTACCGCTTTTTGTCATAATTTAATATAATGTGGAGATCTAATTCTACAAAGATGATAGTGATCACAGTACCATCGGAAAAAAAATATTATGTGAGGTGTGTATCAAAATGATTCTAGTTTAAATTTATATAAATTGCTTATTGATTCATCTTGTTGTTGAATTACAGGCGGCTACTGCTATTCAAAGACGATTGGATCATGATCTACCTATGTGAACAATTTGTATCTGAAGCTACGGTGTTGAAGCGTTGTACTCAAGCATTAGTGGTTTCTAGATTTAACATATTTTATTTACATGTGCTTGACCCAGCCCGTGGACTGCCGTTAGCAAATGAGAATAGTTTCCAGTTTTTATGGTTGGCTGGTTGTTTACGAGTATCTTTTAACACTCGACACCTAATGATCACAAGGTTGTAAATATGTATGTTTTTGTACATATGTATATAACTTGTTACAACAGTTTATTTTCTGTTTTTGAGTTTGAATTTAAAACAGGTTACATATGCACCATTAACTACGATACATATATAAAAAAACAGGTTACATATGCACCATTAACTACGATACATATATAAAAAAACAGGTTACATATGCACCATTAACTACGATACATATGTAAATATGTAAAATGCTATTTTTACAGTGTAACATGTTTTAAAATGTAACAATGTAAATTCATACAAATGACACATATAACATGTTACAATGTAACACGTAAGTTGTTACAGTCAAATCTGACAGATTCTTACATATTAAAAGGTTTAAAAATTAAAAAAATGTTAAAGGAAAAAGTACATATTAAAAGGTTTAAAAATTAAAAAAATGTAAAAGGAAAAAGAAAGGAGAGAGGAGAGAGAGTCAGGAGAGAGAAGAGATGTGAGAGAAGAGGGAGAGACAAAATACCTATATTACCCTTATTCATTAAAAAATAAAAGGAAGATGTACTTTAGTGAAATAAAATAATCAGGATTAATCTCAACCATAGATGCTTGTTGATCAAGGGCCACCATTGAGTTTCATGGGTTTCTCCAACTCAAGGGAGTTTCTAAATTATCCTTATCATATATATATATATATATATATATATATATATATATATGTTTGTTGTAGTATCTTGTTTGTCTCACCAATTGCTTTTTTCTTTTTTATTTAATCGATAAATGTATGCTCCATATGTTTGTCTATAAACTCTCTACACGTGCATCCCACTAAAATCTTCAAGAGAATCTAGAGTTGGACTTATTATTATTATTTTATCATAAAAAACTACTAAGCTATGGAGTGCATACTGAATCAGTTTTTTTAATCAGTTTTAAATTTTTTTTTTCAGATTTGTTGTTTGTTGTTATGTGTCGATTTGTTGTTGTTCATAATGTTCTTATGTGTCGATTTGTTGTTAATTGTTGTTGATGATTGTTGTTGTAGGTTCATAATGTTCTTATATGTCGATTCATGTTGTAGTTGATTTGGGATTGTTGTAGTTGTTCTAATGTGTAATGTAGTTGATTTGGATTGTTGTAGTTGTGCATAATGTTCTTATGTGTCGATTTGTTGTGAATTCATACCTTTTATGTTGGTTCGTTGTTTGTTAATTAATAGAAATGGGAGAGAAACAACAATGGTCAAATGACCATATAAAATTGTTATTTAAAAAAACGTTATTGTTGTTATTTCAGTGTTGTAGAACTATTATTTAAATTTAAACGTTGAAACAATATTGATTGTTTTAAAAAAACCAGTTTATTTTAAATTTTAGTTTATTTCAGCAATCTGCAGAAGTTAAAAGACAAACAGTCTTCCTCTTGCAGACTGCAGACCTTTGGTCCACCTCTTATCCTGCAGATGTGTGCAGATGTGGTCTGCAGACTGCAGACCTTTTGCTTCAGAAAAAACAAACAGCACCTAAGTCTTCATACTCCTATATGTACACAAGTGTATATACATAACATACATTTGTGTATATTACACACTGGACTTAACTAATGTTTTTAGAATATACATTTATGTACATAACATATAGTATACACTAGTTTAACCTCATAATCTAAATTACCGTTTGTTGTCATTTATTTTGTTTTAACAGGTACGACATGATTATGGTAAATTTCATCGGTATCGACCATCACAAAAAAGTTACCGTGTATGGAGCTGGTTTGTTACACAATGAAGCTATTGACTCTTATACATGGCTTTTACAAATGTTTATAAAAGCTTATGTAAAGCAACTAATTCTAGTTCTTACTGACCAAGCTGCTGCGATGAAACAAGCTGTGAAGTCACTATTTTACAATTCCATTCATCGACTTTGTATGTGCCATGTTACCGATAAACTCCCTTTGAAGGTATACTTTTATTTTTATTTAAATACAAAAATAATCTTGGTTGTGTACACCTGTGTAGCATGTTTATTAACTTTGTATTACTGTTTATGTATTTTTTTAGATCGACGCAGACATGATCAATAACACAAATATTAAAAAGCTGTTTCACAAGCTTGTTTGGGACGTTTATCTGGAACCGGCAATTTTCGAAGAGAAATGGCATTCATTGATGGCAGAATACAAGTTAGATGACAATAAATGGTTGTCTGATATGTTTGAGATAAGGGAACAGTGGGCTCCATGATATTTCAGAGAAATACCAATGTGTTGTTTAATGAAAACAACATCTCACAATTATATGAACATCAAACTATTAAACCCCCAAAATCGAACAACTCCTCATTTATACACCACATCATCTCAATTATACACCAAAACCACTCAATTATACCGATTAAAAACCGAACCATCTAAAAATTATACACCGCATTCCTCTAAATTATACACCACCATCTCATTTATACACCAAAACCACTCACTGATACAGATTAATAAAGAGTACAAAACAAACAAATCGAACCTAGATTAACACTCAAATCGAAGAATGAACATACCTATTGTGGAAGCTACTACGAGAGGGACGGAGAATGCTCGGCGACGGAAAGATTGTGCATGCGACGGCAACGGCGACGGAACTCTTGTGAAGCCGACGGTGACGGAAGAAGGAGGCGGCGATGGGTTTGAACAAAGTGTTGTTTTGGTGTGTGTGAATGATCCCAATGTAGGTTATATATATGATTTTTTTTCTTAACTAATGTATTCGAGATTTCTATAAGGAAAATATATTTTTTTAATGGTAATTGATAAGATCCTTGTTTGCTACTTTGTAGGGATCATGATTATCAATTAGATAATTCAAAAAAAAAAAAAAAGAATATGATTGTTTTTCCCGGTTTTCAAATAGTATTAGATTTAAATTAATTATTTACTTTAAATACAATAATTCACAAAACACATACCATATCTGGCCTACTCTGTACAACCATGCATAATATCAACTATCATTAATATCAACCACGTAATAGTGCACCAATGTACAATATCAACCATTCATTGATACACCAACTAGGTATACCAATGTATAATTTCAACGATATAAGTTTTCATCCACACACCATATCTGGCATACTCTGTACAACCATGCATAATCTCAACCATTTACAATATAAACCATTCATCACCACACCAGAAATGTACAACAATGTATAATATCAAAAATATATGTAATCAACGACGCACTCGTACACAATGAATAATATCAAAATACAGTAACTGATAATTTAATAAAAACCAACCGTACTTTTATTGAAGTAATCAAATACATGATAACGAAAAAAAGTCGACATCGAAATAGTTGAGTAAACTGTGTTTCATTGAAACAAAAAAACAAATTATTTATTTGGGCAATGTCGGGCATCATGATATCCCAAACGACCAAGTGGGTTTCATCCTAACCTTTCCATATATATATATATATATAGTGTAGGGATATTAAGATATCCAAATTTTAATTAAGAACCGTGTAAACCATTCATCCTGACAATGCCCACTAAAGATATACCAGAAGAATTCAACAGACCTAGCTTTGGAATGATTGTGATTGAGCCTGAGTTGGGTACAATATATAGGAACTAGATTATACCCCGGGAACGTCCCGGGGTTGAGAAATCTATTATGACATATCAATTTAAATATGAAATAGAATAATACACTTGTAATTAAATAAATAATTATTACTCTTGTAATTAAATAAATAAAAAAATAACCTTGCGATAAGGTGACACAATGTGTTGCAGTGTTGTGCGATTCTTTCTCCTAGCTTCTCTTGATGAAGTATACCTATGCATCTTTAGAAGAGTAAAATTCCAATGAAAGCATGGCGATTGGACTGAATTTCAACATCGTAAATAAGAACCTGGTTTAAAAGAAAAAACATGATTAATGAATAACCTAAACACTTTGTGTTTTTTTTCCCTGTATGAACGAAACCCCACAAAAAATAGTCGTTTTTTTTCTCCGTTTTTTATATATCACTATGGTACTCGTTGGAAAGATAATAAAACGCTCGTTAATTTGGTGTAATTTTTTTCTTTAAAAAATCTCGTACATAAAAAATATTAATGTTTAAAAATTATGGGAGGAAACATAAGAGAAAAAAATTAAATTTCTTTTTTTCAATTCCATTGCAAAATATAAAAAATAAGAATGAGATAGAAGTATTTTTATAAAAAGAGAGGTTGATTGTGAGGAAATATGGATTATTTGGTGGGTTTATATAGGATTTAAAATAGTTTTTTTTTAAACGTTCAAAAAGAGCAGGGCCCCACCTCCCAACGGTCACATCAAAACCTTTTTATTATAACCTCGACTTAACCATAGCTTTTATCCGGGAGCTTCCCAGGGTTGAAAAATATAACAATTCTAATAATACTAATACTAATAGTAATAATTATTACTCTTGTAAATAAATAAATAAAAAAATAACATTGGTATAAGGTGACACCATGTGTTGCAGTGTTGCACAATTCTTTCTCCTAGCTTCTCTTGATAAAGTATACCTATGTATCTTTAGAAGAGTAAAATTCCAATGATAGCATGGCGATTGGGCTGAATTTCAACATCGAAAATAAGAACCTGGTTTAAAAGAAAAAACATGATTAATGAATAACCTGAAGTCCTGAACACTTTGTGTTTTTTTTCCTGTATGAATGAAACACCACAAAAAATAGTCATTTTTTTCTCCGTTTTTTAGCACTATGGTACTCGTTGGAAAAGATAATAAAACGCTCGTTAATTTGGTGTATTTTTTTTCTTTAAAAAATCTCGTATATAAAAGATATTAACGTTTAAAAATTATAGGAGAAAACATAAGAGAGAAAAATTAAAAAAAAAATTTCAATTCTTTTTTTCCTAAAATAACTCAATTTAATTTTAGTAGATTAGATTTTATATTATTATTTGTTTTTTTTTTAATTTGCCACATGGCATGACACATGGCACATTCAAAGGAGAGAATGCCTCCTAGAATGTCATGTCATTAAAATTGCTTTCTTTTATTATATATATAGATGAGAAACAAAAGAAGAAAATGTTCAGAGTCAGAGAAATTAGCAAATATTCAAATCGGACTCTGAAATGCTTAAAAGCATGTATGGAAGCTACTAGAGAAAATCTAGAAATCATGGGTATGCTAGGACTAAAAAGGCAGTTGGCTGAACTCTTGGATGATTGGAAAACGTCAAGAAATTTGATCAAGAAGATGCTCAATGTTTGTCCAACCACAGTGCTAAAGAAAAACTAGATCAAGCCACATGACAAGGCTACTAGATTTTTTTTATTTGATTGTAACTATTCTAAAACTATGTTTACATATTCAAGTTGTTTAATTTCATAACATTATTATTTGTCTTTAAAATGTAATTTGTCAAATTTGCATCAATTCACTTACAACACGTATGGGGAATTTGTTAGAACTTAAAAAGTAGAAAAGATAAGTGTAGAAGAAAACTGAAACCAATAATCAAGACTGATCATGATCAACAAAGAAGAAATCTGTTCAGAAAAATTCAAGAAAAAGAGATCAATGTTAAGAAATATCGAAGACAATGATCTCTATAAAGACAATGAAAGACAAGAACATCTCCAAACTGATGAAATTTGGGATAAAGACCGGAAACCTACGATAAAAACCAGAAATCTAGTACAACTAATGAAGAAACTAAGTCCTGATGGATTCCCAGATTTAACTCCAGATTTGTTGAAAAAATCTGGAATCTCCAGAAGTTGAAAAGCATGCAAGTTGGTAGACACAACAGTCCATGAAAAGTTGCTATTTTCAACTCTCCTGCATAGAAAACAAGTGGACTTAAACAATCGTTTATCCACTAGATAAAGTCAACTCTTCTCTATAGGTATACAATCAAATCCATCGAAGAAGAGTATGTGAGAGAGAGACTTAACTAACAATAATATCGTCGGTTAATCAACTCCACATTCTACTAAACCACATCGATATTAGCTTTAGAATTCTTTGAGTCATTTGTTCCTATAAACAAACATGTCATAACTCCAAGGATCGTCCTGTGATTAATAGATACACTCAAAAATTCTATAACTCGTGTGTTCTCTATCTCTAAAATTTTGATTTCTCATTCCGCACACTATTTTCATATTGCTGAAATCACATTGCCATTTGCTTAAAAGTAAACTGACATTTTTGGGACCAACAATTACTGTAATATGAGTTTTTTTTTCTTCTAATTCTAGTGTCAATTACTCTTTCCCATAATTTCATAGTATGGTCTAGAAACTTAATTCCCGATAGCTTCCACAACATTGAGCGTCACCTTTGTTCTTATATTTAGGCACCACAACACTACTTCTCCATTAATCTGGCATTTTTCCAGATTTGAGTATAAGATTGAAGAAATTATTTAATCGTTGAACTCCTTTATCTCCCAAACACTTCCAAGCTTCAATCGGTATGTTGTCTGATATTGTTTCCATCTTCCGAAGTGTATGCTCACCTTTCCATGTGTTATATGTCGATGCTAGCAATTATTCCGTTATCACTCTTGAGTAATGTGGTTGTGGCTTTCTTGTTGGTATTCCCTCCCGCAGTTGGCTTTCTTAGGCTCTGTCACAGCCTTTTTCGCCTCCCTCTAGCCTTTTTGTATCTCTACCTCAATCTCCCTCAATCCTCCTCGTCCGTGCTCCTCAAAAGATCCTTATAACTCCCTTTCGTATCCCTTATTTTGGTTTGCACATCCTCCCTCCACCACCATGACTCCTTGTGTCCACTAAACTTACCCGTTGCGACCCCTAAAGTCTTCTTTTCCACATGAATAAAGTTGTTTGGCATATCCTCCCACATTCGGTTTGTGTCGACATCTAGTAGAGACGGTGTCATCGAGATGACCTTTTCTCTGAATACCGTAATCTTGCCACCCTTCAGATTTCCCCGTCGGATCTCAAGTCTCATTTTCCTCTCCCTATCAGTCAACTTTTCTCTCATCGCTATATATGCTACTAATAAACGATGTAGAGTCTGTCTCTCTCGGTATAACCTTATAGTCCCTCCACTGTAGACGGCAATCTCTCCTCATAAGAAGAAAGTCAATTTGAGTGTGACTTCCCGCTGCTAAAAATAATCAACTTAGATTCTATCTTCTTAAAGAACAAGTTTATCTACCCCTGTTTTGCTAGTATCGTAAATAATATTACAACATTTTAATTAGAATAGTTAGACTCTTTTGCAATTTAAGGTCCTTCAGCGAGACTCTTGATCTCTTATGATATTGCAACATAATCATAATCTAACTCCATGCTAGTTGTGTTTAGCTCTCTTATACATAAATTTAGAAATTATAAGAAGATTAGACATTGAGTAGGTTATATAATATTGATTTTATATATTTCATATGTTCACTTAATGTGTTAAAAGTGTTAAAACTATATAAAAATAGTTATGCTCATAACATATGATGTCAAACGTTTCATATGAATTACATGAGCTTATATATCAAGTCATTAACCATAACTATACTAATGAAGTCATATCGAACCATCTTCTTAAAAATCGGATTGACTAATTTGATTTCCATCTCTCATTATAAAAAAAAAATGCTACATTGTTGAGTTAAAATGCATACTAACTAACTAGAGGCTTTCTTTACATCAGCTTGAACTTATCAAGGAAACTAGTCCTTCAAAATAATCTTCACTACAGGGAATTTTCAGCCCACCCTCCGAGTTGTCAAAACCGAATTCTTCTTCAGCCCAATGTAAAAGATCGCGGAACAAAGGGTGATTTAACGTAGATAACGGGATAACATATCTCTTGTGCATCTCACCTACATACACTGCGAAATGGCCTTTCTTTGGGGAATCTGTGGCACCTGAAGATCCCTTCTTCTTTTGCTTTTGTTTAGCACCAGTTATTTTTATTATGCCCATACCCATGTGTCTTGATGTATAAAAGTAATGAATATTGTATGACTGAAGAGGATGAAGTAATCTTGAAAACCTTGTTGTATATATAGGAGGTATATATGGAACGTAAGATCTATGATGTATATAGACTTTCAATATAATCACTTTTAATATAGTAATATAGTGAATGAGTTGAAATAAGAATCACATGGTATGCTTGGTCTTGTTGAAGGCATATTGTGGCCTACCACTTTGAAGGTACATGAACTTGGGAGTGAGATATTCTATGGGCTGCTACTGTGTCCGACATATGTACTCTTTTAGACAACGCACTAACTCCTACCAGTGTGATAGCTGAATTGTATTTTATAAAAATCCGTATATTGAGAGGCTTCTTGCCTATTCCACTTGCATGCAACACCTGAAATGTTATGGCAATAATAATGCTAACGGTCTACCAAAACATACATAATGGTCAAGTAGATAGGTGGACCCAAACATGTTTTTTATGAGTGTGTGATTATCATGATTCTTAAACCAAACTTCATGACCCCTAGGTTTTCACTATCCTTATATTGTTTACCTAGATTGACAAATGCAAAACCAATTAAAGTCGATTGTAATGTCCGAAGCCTTTAATTCATCTATTGAATTTTAACACTAACATTTGAGGCCCTTATCGATAATCCCTTGTGACGCTTTTGTCGAACTTTAGTGTGAACCCTAACTGGACCCAAGTGCCATGACAGTAGGACTAAACCACATGAATTGTCACTTTACAAGGCTGAACTCACGCTTCTAAACCAAAATTACAAATGATAATTAACAACCAATGTGAACCGAGGGAACGCGACAATTTTGATTTCTACTACGGAGTAATATGTTATTTGGTGTTGTATATATAACAAGTTTATAATGAGGAATAACATACTATAAACGGATTAGTCAACATTGAAGCTAAAGTTATTACTACTGTCTACCAAGAGACAAGATGCCAAATTGCCAATGTTAATGTTAACGAAGTCTAAAGACTAGTTATTACGTATGGGTGAAGCTAACGTAAAAAACTTGTTGACGTAAAAAGTGTAAGAAGTAATATGGATCGTAGGATTACACATGCTAATGAGGGGTACGATCATAAAAAAACCACGCGTTAAAACATGAATAACAGCATATTAGTAATTGGACCAAAAATATAAAAGCGGGCAAATTACAAATATCATTCAACTGATATTCAGTTTCTAAACTAACTAATAAAGCTTCGAAAACCGTCTACTGAATATAAAACAAACACAGAATTAGGGTTTTTTAGTGTGCGAAAGCAAAAAAACAGAGCGATCTACAAAATACAATGGCATCGAAGTCAAAATCATGTATGTATATACAATATTTGGAATGTTATTGCGTATAATTAATAGTTGCATTAACCAATTAACAACCCAATGGTACTTTACAGGAATTGAATATGAAAGACGATCAAAGAAGAACAATAATCGGCCTGCTAAAACATCAAAATCAGGTTTGCTAGACAATTATCAGTTGCTAATTATGAATAAGTATGCTCGTATTTTGATTTTATAAATTTGGTTTCAAATACGTGTTTATTGCGTCTTAATGTGTACATTTGTTTGTGGAAATTTACTAACAACTTGCGTGTAATGTTATTTGTACTTGCGTTTATAAGGAATAATTAACTAGCCGTCAAACTGTAGATATTTTTAAGTCATAATTAGTAAACTGAAATGATGTACTAACGTTTCTGTCAGTCGGCTGTGTCGGGCAAAATAAAATATACTATTGTCAGTAATTAAACACCTATAGTCTATCACACTTCTCTATAAGTCATATGCCATTATGAAAGGTCACTCCATTACTTAGGTGCGTTTTCGTGTGAATAGTTTATTAGCGTTTTTTGATTTTTTTTTTAAATGGCAAGACGTTATGTCTCTCTTAGGGAATAGCTAGATGAACTTGATGTTGTTGATGGTCTACTTTTATTAAAAATAGTGTCGTTGTGGATGATCCTTTACCACCAGCCATTGGTGTTGAAGGATTTGAAGCATTTAATAACATAAACGAAGTGCAGCAGCCTCAGAGACGTTATGGTTTGGTATATCAGCGTAGAAATAGAAACCATATAGTCCATGATGAGGAAGAGAACGTTGAACAATAACAAGTACTAGATGGGCAGATACTCCCTGCTCCGGTGGGGAATGATGCACATGCATGAGATTTACAATATGAAGCAGTTATCGAAGTCGATAATGACAATGAAGAACAAGCTCATTCGGATGTTGATATGGTAGCGCAACAAGGTGCAAACGACAATGTAGATGGTGATGTGTTGTACACGGCACCAGAATTGGTTGCAATGCTTAGCGAGGGATTGTGAAAAGCCCTGTTTGTATATTTTTTGGTATATAAGTGAAACGTTTTGTTAATGATGATGTAGTGCGTGCACACAAAAAATGTATATATAAGAACCTAGATATTGTAATGTGTAAGCATGTTAAAACGCAAATGATGTTGGTAAGTGGTTTTTTTATTTTATACAACTTGCGTTTGTTTGTGTTTGAATTTATAACATGTGTCTTGGTATTAAAAATGCAAATTGAAAGTCTTGTAATGTTAAGAGCTTCGTTTGAATATTGTATAAATTGTGTTTTAATATGTTTCTGTTAAAATCTAGATATTTTGAGGTATGCTATTGTTCCGTTTGTACCAGTTGATGAATATGAGCAACCTATAAGCACATTGATAAACAAAAAACAAGTTAAGAGGAAAAGGAAAAGAGTTACTGAATCAACATCGTCTAATAAATTTGTTGATGCAAAGAAGAAACAAAAAAAAACACAAAAAAGGCGTGTGGTTATTGATGAAACATCATCTGATGAAGTTGTGGAGGTAAAGAAGAAGTCAAAAAAACAACACAAAAAAGCATGTAGTTAATGATTCATCGTCATCCGAAGATGTCGATACGAAAAAGAAAAAGAAAAAATGTGAAAAAAACTGAAAAAAAAAAGATAAAGCTTCATAAAAAGAATAAGAGTTGCAAATTTTTTTAGTACATGCACAGAAGAAGAAGCATGAGATGCTCACCTGCGGACGTTGTGTCAACAATGAAGATATTGTTGGATGAACAGAAGGAAGACACTAAAAGAATGGGTTTTGAGTCAGTTTTGACCTTTGAGTATGATTCAACTACAACAGGCTTGGGATACTGGTTGCTCATGAACTTTGATTATGAAACATGTCAGCTGAATGTGGGTGATCATAAACTTAACATAACAGACACAACGGTGCATGAGTTGTTCAGAACCCAATGGGTAAAATATCAGTAAAAGTGAAGAGTAGACCAAGGAAAGGCACTGTAAAAACGTTTGATGAATTCAAGAATCAATTCCCAACGAGCAAAGTAACTGTTAAAAACATCCTGGATCTAATAAAAGGCAATCAAAACGGTGGTCGCTTATTTAAACTAAATTTTTTAGTGCTCTGGAACACAGTTTATGGAGAAATAACAAAGTCAGCTACCATAAACCAAAGATTCTTGGAGTCGATTGACAATGAGGATGAAATTGTGAATATGAATTGGTGCGCATATATGACTGAATGTTTAAAAAGGACCAAATCTGAATGGAGTGGGTATAAGGAGTTGTATAATAGTCCTATAGCTTTGCTAACAGTAAGTAACTTTGAAAAAAGCATCTATGTTATAAATTCAATTACATTCTAATACAAAAATTAACGTTATGTTGCATGTTACAAATTCTGTAAACACATGAGTTCCACAAACACCAAAAATTAGAGGCTGCATTAAGAAGACCGGCCATCAATTACACAACATCATCAATAGTGACCAAAATGGAAGAATTTGTACACAACAATGGTCCATTTGTAGTTAATGATAATGCAGCAGCTGCAGAAAAACATGATGTGAATGAAATTAGCCCGGGTACTATAAATGAAGTTTTTTATGCATTGATGATGATACCAGCACAGAATATGCAATAACATGTGAACCTCAATGACGATTACACAATACCGCAGGCTAAAACTCCAATAAGAAAAAGTTTTTATGAGTGCGATAACGAATTTGAATTTTCTGATGATGAAAATGAGGAATATAATACATGGAATGCGATGGATTTGAGAAAGAAAGGTGAAGAAGATAATCAAACAAAAAGATCAAGAGAGGTAAAACGCAAGCATTAAAAATTAAAACGCGAGTTACATTTGATTTTTTTTGTGGTACAGAACTATAAACGCAAGTTTAAAAAATTTAACACGTAAGTGTTGTTTTTAACATTTTCCTTTCATTCATTTCAGGTATGGGTGTCCTTGATGGATAGAAATATTAAAAAATACCAAGAAATTGAGCAAGAAAAATGAAAGAAATGGTTGAAATAATAAGAAACAAATATTCTTGGATTCCAGCTTTGTTGGAGAGGTACGACAAATGGGATGCAGTTTGTAAAAAGGATGCAACTCCAACAGAAATTAATGAAGAAGTTGAAAAAAACAAGTCTGCCGAGAACATGGACTATTTTGAAGAAAAAATAATAGCTAATTTTGATAATCAAGCAGATGATAATACCAGAGGTGATGCTGATGAGGGTAAGACAATTGATAACATCAGTTTGGAGAAAAATGATTGGAATGATGACCATGTCAGTGAGGATATGGTTGACAAAACATTTGATATCGGCGATGTTGCCCATAAGGACGACATCATAGCTAGTCAGTTGATGGGTGGAGAAGAAAGAGATGTCGAGGTGGATAAATTGAAGGGGAGAAGGATTACAACATGGGTGATGATATACATCTTGATAACAATGATGATATTCAGAAAGATGATGATCCAACCGGTGGGGTTGAGGTTGAAGAAGAAGCTGGCATGGAAGGGATGAAAAAAGATGAAAATGTTGAAGCTGAAAGGGTTGATCCACAAGATAAAAATGAAGATGAAAATAAAAGGGTGAACAATGAAGATGTTGTCGATGATACAATTGATGATTTTCAGATCATCATACAGATGTTTATGATGTTATATCAAAAAATCCATTCTATCAAGTTGATGCAGAACAAAATGTGGAGACACCAAAGGCTCAATCAATCCCAAAACCTACATCCCCAGAAATTCAGCAAAATGTCGCTAAACATAAAGAAGAGAATGAACAGGGTCGCGAAAAAAGAGAGAAATTCCCTGCACCAGCATTGTTATCACCGTACGTTAATCAGGAAGTTTACATAGTGAAGAGGCTAACACGCGAGGAGATGAGAGTGTTTCAATACATCATGGCACCAAAAACAGAACGATTGTAAGCTGTATAATAGTATTTAAATATTTTGTTACATCTTATGTGATCTTATTTGACTACTTATTTTAAAACATGTAGCGAACATGTATTCCAGTTAGTGTGGTTGGAGGTACCAAAGGTAGTGAGGGAAAGTTTGTTTGATGGGATATGGCTACACCAAGGTGTAGTTGACACATGGACAGAGCTATTGAATTATGAGGAACTAAATAATTGAAGGGATGGCTCAGTTTATAGGTTGTTCTGCAGCACACAAACCCTGGTATGTTTGTTTGTATTTAGACGCAAGTGTTACGTAGTGTTAAACGCAAGTTATAAACTGAATGATGTATTTAAACGCATATAGTAACAACCAAAACGCAAGTATTATGTATTTAAACACAATGAAGATGTATTTAAACACAATGAAGATCTTTTCAAATAATGTCCAAGACCTAATGGAAAGATTAAATGTAAAAAGAGCAGATGAATTTGACATCATCATCTGCCCACTGCTGATAGAAAGACATTTCTACATGGTATGCTTCCATATGAAAGATTTAACCATTGAGCTAATTGACAACTCAGCAAGTGGAGGTAAAGACATCAAAAAACACAAAGGAGTACCAGTGAAACTGGCAAACGAAACGTATAACTTTTAAACACAACCATGTTTATTATGAAAAGTAGCTCATAAATTCTTCAAATTGTTTGCAGCGAAAAGTATTATGCACCTTCTTGACCGACACTTGCCCAGACTACAAAGAACTCCGTAAACTGGAAAAATCAAAAATAGGACGCCGAGAAATCGACTGGAGAACAATAAACAACTCGGTCGACTGCGGTATGTCTGTAATGCGACACATGGAAACGTACAAGGGAAATAAAAATTGGTCGTGTGGCTTCCAGGAAGAAGGAATTGAACAAGATAAGCAGATTAGAAGTTTGCGGCGTAAATACTGCGCAAAGATGATACTTAATGAATACAACATGGTAAGGGAATAAATTATTGAACTTGCAGTGAATTTTGACAACTATCCCCTAAAGTAAAAGAAAATGTCTGTCTAACAAATCATTGATCATTCCTCCCGACGAAATTCACAAAAGTAAAAGAAAAACTACAGAAAAGGCAGAATGATCTTATTATTGGGGAGAAAAAGGAAGATGAAAGATGAATAACAAAATACATTTTCTATTGTGGACAAAAAACATACTATTTCTCTGTTATCCTTTTGAATGTTTAATATTTTTTTAGACATTGTGTCGTTTTTTGTTAGAACGTAAGTATTATTATTATTAAACGCAAATATTAAAAAAAATTATTCAAACAATTAAATTAAAACGCAATTAATACGTTAAAATTATTCAAACAAAATCATAACATTTAAAAAAACTAAATAAAACTATGTTAAGGTAAAACGCGGGTTATATTTTAGTCACCCAATTTATAAAAAAATGATAACTGACAAATGACATGCTTTTATAAACAAAATAACAACTACGTTTATATAATTTACTTTTTTATTAAAACGCAAAAAATAAATAAATAAAAAATAAATAAAAATGGTTGTTAAGATGAATTTCTTAAAAAAAGTAATATAATAAATTAGTACATTTTAAAAGTGACGGTTTAAAAAGGACAAATCACATAACCCAATCACATAGAGGTCATTTCACAACTGATAAGAAAAAAGAAATGTAGAAAGTAAGATGAAACTGAAGACTGTTCAACTTAAAAAATTAATTTTTAAAAATGCCAAACGTCTTGTATTAACTGTACAAGATTAAAACTATAAAATAACATGATGTATGAACATTTTAGGGCACCTCTACACTTTCATCCTCTCTTAACTACAAAAAGTAAAAAACCGATCAAAATATCGGCAAATGGCAGACAACCGAACCCTGAGCACATGGTAGTATGACAACAAGCAATTCTATCTGATGATGAGCGATAACCGGAAGATGATTTACAAGTGTAAAGAGAGTGTGCTCAGAAACTGTAGCAAGCCGGTACATAAAAAAACGTATGCCATGGGTGTTCCACATCTAAGCCAGTCAACAGAGGTAACAAAGTTGTTTGATGTGCTGAAAAAATGTTTAAAAATTGTGAGCAGAGGGGTGTGAGGAGTTGGGAATTTGACGAAGGAAGGTTTGAGGTTGATATGACGATTGATGATGGGAATGTGGAAACCTTCTATCCTAAGGAGATCTCTTTCTCTATGGATATGGATTTTCTGAAAAACTTGTCTGAGAAGCCATATGAACCGAACTGGAACAGAGTTTGGTTCAAAACTTGTGGTGATGATCATGGCTCAGGTTGAACTGTGGTCTGATATGGACACAACATCATACTATGAAGAAGAAGAAGGAGACGTGGATGATGAAGATTTGGACCCTGAGGAGATGGAGGTTGTGTCTGAGGTGGAAACTAGCTTTACAGTTTCTCCCCCTAGATACTAAAATTCATAAATATTATGTTTTTGGCTAATAAGTTTTAGTAATCTTAATTCGAATGTTTTAATTTTCCACCATCAGATGTAATAGATCTAAGTTTTTAATAATATTATGTTTTTTGGCTTGTTTTTTACTTCTTTTTCAATGATCTTGTATGAGATGTCACAAAAAAAATGAAACGCAAATACATAAATATTCAAACACAGGTTAGGAAAATAAACAAAAACAACCAAATAACATTAGTTTGATAAATAACAGGACGCAACTACTATTCTGAATAAACGAAACTATCATTTATGACGGAAAATTAATAGACGTAAGTACAAATCCAACTTAAATGCAACTACCATATGTGCAAACATAGTCTTCAAAAAAACACTTTAATAGTCTTCAAAAAATGAAACGCAAATACATATTCAAACGCAAGTTGTAAAAATAAACAAAAACAACCAAATATCATATGTGCAAGCACCTTAAATAGTTTTCAAAAAATGATACGCAAATACATAAATATTCAAACGCAAATTGTGAAAAAAAAACAACCAAATATCATCAGTATGATAAAAAAACAAGACGCAACTACTATTTTAAACAAACGCTACTATCATTTATGATGGAAAATTTATAAACGTAAGTACAAATTAAACTTAAACGCAACTACCATATGTGCAAACTCTGACCACCTTAAACAATGAGATAGTCTTCAAAAACCAAAAAAGAACTTCAACTTAAATGCAAGCATATGTAAACATATCTTCAATGGATCCTGAAAAAAACAACAAAATTAACCACTTAAAAAACTTCAATAGTCTTCAAAACAAATCAATTAAAACAGAATTATTATTGTTGTACTATAATGCATGTACAGAAATTGTCCCCCTTAAAACACTTCCATATTCTTCAGATCATCACTTCAAATACAAAAGAAATTTTGAATAATAGAGAAAAAGAAAGAATTATAACAACTGGTACAAAAAAATGAACGAACTGATTAAGACGATTATGATTTTATACTTACGAATTGATGGATCGTGTTCGTCAAATTCTCAATCAGAAACTATAAAATGAATGCAATGTTAGGGTTTTGAATTTTGTAATTTTTGAAATTGAAATACTAATAAAACAAATAGAACATAAGGAAAAAGTCTATTATACCCTCAATGCTGGAAAATTAAATACGAGGTAATCATGGTAACAGCTTTCACGTGTATGGCTGCTATTCCTTCTTACACTTTGTACACCTATGCACTTTGTACAGTAACCTTCTTACACTTTGTACACCTATACACTAGGCTGGTATGAGACAAGGCTACAGTAGAAAGGATTATGTTTCATGGGGAAGACGTTGGGATTTAGGGTCATATTTAGTGAATATATAGTATGTTATAAAACGTGTCTACAATATGTTAGGAGCCATGCTTATATGGCTGAGTGTTATAGCGATGGGCTTCCCTTGCATAATCAACCAAGCCTGTAAACGAACCGAGCGTTCGTGAACTGTTCAGCGGGAAGTTTGTTTATATTCGTTTATTTAAATAAATGATACGAACAGGAACACAGTTTTCTATTTTGTTTAATTAAACGAACGGACATGAACACAAGTTTGTTCGTTCATTTATGCTCATAAACGTTCGTTTATGTTCGTTCATTTATGTTCGTTCGTTTATTTTTGTTCGTTTATGTTCGTTTAATTAAACTTTACTTTATTTTTATTATTTATTTCCCTTTTATTAAGTAACTTTAATTCAATTATATACAATTCATATTATATTATATACAATATATTTGATGGGTTAGGATCAAATATACAGTGAAAGAAAAATAGGAAGTCGTAGGAAGGGTATCAAACGGACTTTGATTGAACTCATTCAAGCGGCATTGGAACCGTCTTATTGAACCCCCCATGACGTTAGTTTTTCGGTCTTCGATTTTTGGCGTTTTAGCTTGTAGTTTTTAGAATACGCGTTATATCATTGTGTCTTTTATGTACCGTTGTGTCTTTTTCTTATTTTCATCATTGTGTCATATTTCAATTCATTGTGTCCTTTTTCATCAGTATTGTGTTATATTTTTTGGCACTATGTTATATTTTGTGGCTCATTGTGTAATATTTCATGATCTATTGTGTTATTTGTATCCTTCTCACCCTTCTAATTTTTGTTACACTGTGTAGAATAACTTGACCCTATATTTGATATGTTCTAAAAACATAACTCTAACCCTAACATTCTAAATATATTTGCGCTCTCCACACTTCACAGCCCCACTTCCCTTCTTTTTGGTAAATACAAGATGGATATTTTGAATAAATCATGTACATTCAAACTAATAATTTAGATTTGGTTTTGGTTGCATTGTGATGTATTAGACTTTGTTGAATTATGATGAATCATTATTAACTTGTTTTTGTTTGTGTTCATTAATGTTCGTTTTATGTTCAATTGTGTTCATTTATATTGATCATTTGTATTCGTTTATGTTCCTGACCAGTTCGTCTAGGTTTTAAATGAATGAACATAAACGAACACAAACACGACAAATTTCTTAATGAACGAACATGAACACAAAAATGTGTTTGATTATGTGTTCGTGTTTGTGTTAAATGAACAAACACGAACACGCCTGTGTTCGTGTTCGTTCGATTTGTTTACATGCCTAACCATCCTCCACATTAACACCATGTCACAACCCTTCCATCCCTCCCCTCAATCACCAAACTACGCATTGTAGTGATGGTCCTCCACCTTGCACTTTCAGCCATATTTTTTAATTGCATAACTGTCACATACCCATCTTGGTCTGTGGAACCCATGGCCTCGACCGCGCCAATCACGTACTTAACCCCGTCAGGCGTGGATCCTCCACGGCCGTCGTGGCATCTCCACCGCTTCACGCACCCACCCCACACACATTAGCCTATGTTGCCCAATAATTAAAGGCTTTTTTGAGTTGTATGAAAATTTATATGTGTGGAGCATATAACATCTTAGCAACCTTTCATCCACTTCTAGTGCGTGCTTTTTCTCTAATAAAATCTTCTATCATTCACACACTCATTATGCATCGCTTCGTGTCGTTAAAAGTTTGGTTAAAGGTACGGCATAAATAAATAATAGAAAAAGAGCTCCAACATAAAGTTCTTCGTTAGTTCTTAAATCTATTGTACACCACAACTGATAAACACCATAATAGGCAATATTCACTGGCCTAGGAGCCACTTACGTATAGCTTAGTAAACTTTAATCCTTGTATTAATACTCGAATGAACAAATAAGTTTTCCTATAATGACAACATTGAAATGGGTTAGACTCGGGAGTCGTATCAGGCTACAAGTATATGAAAAGTTTTCCTATGAACCCATTTGAATTCACAATTGTTTTTTTCTAAGGAAAAAAAAACACCAAAATAAAGAATATATTCACTTATTTCTCTATGTTACACACAACATATATGATGAAACTCTACCTCTAGCTACAGTTTAACTAGTCTCATATAATAAAAAATATATTAAAAGTTCTAGAGTTTAACATCTCCGTATATAGAGAGCTCATTACCATTGAGATCATAATGCAAGTTGAGTTGAATAGGAGGTTTTAAGGGGTTAAAGATAGAAAACCAAGTGTTGAATATGTTGAGAACGTACTGGAGCCGTATACTGCGTACACAGTTTAATTGGACCCATCAAATAAGCTTTATTTAATTGGCTGTCAAAAGACAATTTCACATGAGAACAAAGCTTTCCAGCTTGTCTTAGCCAGTTGCAATATGCAGTGTTTATTTGATACAAAATTAAATAAGTAAATAAGTAAATAAATAAACGTTAATATTGCTTATCCTCTTCCCAGACAAAGAGGGACATTGTTCCTTTAAAATTAATCAAACAATCACCTTATCCTATTTAGTATTTTCGGATAAAAAAATTGGTACCTATACTAAATCTAACAGAAGTATTAAAAACATATTAAATCTAACGCACGTATTCAAGTACTAAAAAGAAATTAAACATTGTTGGTTTATATAATAAGTTTCTATTTTAGGAGACAATTTACATGTTTTTATACCTCTTATTGTGTCTAAAGTTTAGACTATTCTACAGTTTATATGCATGTTTTTATACATCTTTGTGTCTATACGTTGTTATATAATATATTTCAAGTTAATAGTTTTCTAACATCGATTCCTAGCTAGATTTTCTTAGGATAAATACACAAAACCACCTGTATTATGCATTATTTGAACCCCTAACGTACCTTTTGGTTGTGAAACACACACCTTAGCCACCTTGATGTCTCCTTAGGGGGAAGGGGCACTCTAGGTTAAGTACTCTAGCATCGGCCAATGATGCACTGCAATGTCAAATTCACCCTAGAACCATCAAACACTGACGACACTCTAGTTAAAATTTGAATTTCATAAAATTAAAAATGTTACATAATTGAAAAAAAAAACTAACCCGAATTAAAAAGAAAATAAATTATTCATCGTTTTACTCGATTAGCTATTCTTCGAGGTATGGTAGATCTTCGCTACAAGATGTGCCGCAAGATCAAATCCAAATCGAAAATGTGTATCTCGATCCATCAACTCGCAAGGGCATCATTATCAAAAACGGGTTGCATGACAGGATTCGGGATGTGGCACTGGGGGAAAAAGCTTTCCCATCGTCCTTTAGATAATATTGTGCAGTGTCCTGTACGTGTACGTCACGCTCATAATCTTATCTATATACAGCACACATGGATCACCTAAGTATGCCCCATTTTCCCTTTATAACACCATAAGACCGTTCCACATCTTTTCTTGCCCATTCTTGCAATCTCTTGAAACTTCTTTTCATTTGGAGCGCTCGGATATGGAAACGTTTTCACAAACTTTGACCAAGTAGGTTATTGGAGATGACCGGAGAACATTAATGTCGTTGAGTGAACCGGACGGATCACAATACCATGCCAATACCATAAATCTTGTGTGCAACTGCTTCGAGCATGACCATTAGGTATTCGTGATTACCTCTTATAAATTGGCCTCGTAAGTATTTGATACACATCTTCCAAACTAAATGTGTACAATCGATACTACCTAACATCCTAGGGATATGATGTTTTTCTGCGTGTCGGGGTTTTCTATCTTTTTTTATCAGCGTTTGTTTGTCTATTGTTTGATGTGCAGTTTGGGGTCTCTATTAATGCAATCTCTCTATCTGGATCATGGATATGAGTAATGGTCAGCCAATATCCCACCTCCTCAAACTCTATCGATAGCTTTGCTATGAATGGGATTTACTAGGCTCGGTTGTTGTTGTTGGTTTGCAAGTAGTAGCATAGCACAGATCACTAGAAAACGAGCATATTTGGTGTCAAATTAAAGTTGTAACACTTACACCGGTTTAGGATTTTAAACATATGTACTCTACACAATATTCATATCAATCATGCTACATGTTCATGATCTATTTGCTATTGACATGGACCAAAGGCATATCTCCTCCATTGTCTCATCAATAACATTGGTAGGCCACAAAGAATCCTCTAAATCTTAGTTTACTTTTGCAGGTGAAATAGTGTATATGTACATGATCTGAATGGGGGACAAAAACCATGTGATTCCAAGGTCAAGTTCACTAAATGTGCATTATTTTCCCACTATATGCAAACGCTTTATTTAATGACGCACTATTTTCTGGGATTTAGTGGTTAGGTAGGAAATTTGGAGATTACAAACCAGCGTTAGTGTGTATTAGAGACCACTAAGTCAACCTTGTTGGAGCGTATTATTAAAGACCATCAAGTCAACCATCTTGGAGTATATGTATTAGAGACCATTAAGTCAACTATGGAGCGTGTTTAGAGGTCTTTATTTTTCTTTGGTAATAATAATATTATTGTATAAAGTTGTATATTTTTCAAGTCAACCATCTTCGGCCCTACGCTTTTACTTGTTAGTTGTTACATATACTTGTTACATAGGGCATTTATTGTTTTATACTTCGTGTATCTCTTTATGGGCACAAAATTATACAGAAAGTTATTGTATTAGAGGCAAACCGCTCTATCCCTCCCTTCATGCTCGACAAGTCCTATCTTTTTTAATTTCTAACCCACATATCTCTCTGTCTTTCTCAAACTCACCTAGATCTGTCTTTAGAGCTACACTCCTACATGTTAAATTTCACGACAATTCACCTCCACCATGTTGTATCTTTGACACACATCCATGTGCCTCTTGCTCTTTCCGTTTATAAAAGATTGGCTTAAAAAAAGAAATTACCTAAAATTCCAAAGTTAAAAATGAAGTCTTAAACTCGTTTATAAGTTCAAGACTTATACAAGTGAAAGCTTATAAAAGAATTATCTTACATATTCATTTTTGTATATAAAAACAAATTATTTTAAGTTTATGAATATATTATATTTTCCAAAAATCGAAAGTACAAACATGGTTACTATTGTGACTGGCTTCTAGGAAATTACAATTTAACCCTCTACTGTTCACTTCGGTTTAAATTAATACAGAGTATAATGGTTAGAATCTTGTATAAGAATTAGTTTTGCTGTATACATCTTGTTAAACTAAAAAACACATATTAATTCTGAGTAAGGGTTGTTTGGTAACATATGTGTCAGTAAAAGATGAACTAGTAAGAGATATGACTGTGTTAAAAGACTTTGAATCAGTAAGTGTTGAGTTAATAAGAGTATGCTGATGTGGTTATGGATCAGTAGGAGATGCTTCAGTGACTGTGTGAGGGTTGTGCATACAGGTGGAGGGATAAAGAAGTAAAATTTTCATTGAACATCATTTCGAAAGTTAATTAGTAGCAACTTACTGCCCGATTCAGATATGTTCTTCTGGTGAATCAAACACATTTAATGTTGAGTGGTTCGAATGTAACCTCTTAATGGATTTAAGAGACTATATATCAAATAGCCCCAAAGTGATATAAGTTTGCCTTTTTAAATGTAGCCCAAAAGTGTGAAAAATATATTGATTTTAAAAGAGGCACACTCTTGTTATATTATAAAAGTAGTCTATAAATAAAGACATAGCTAATGTGGGGATAGCCATTTAGTACCGGCACATACCTCTTAGGTTAACCGGTATGGGGTTAAGGAGGCCACATGACCTTCGGCCCGGGCAAGGTACACATTTAGCGACTTTAGTCAAAATCTGAATGCATGGCAAATTCAAATGCAACAAACTAGCCATACAAATGCAAATACAAGATCAAATGCAAACAACAAACTAGCCATAAAAAATTGCCACAAATGTGACAGGTCTAAACCATCACAAGAACCCGAGCAATAGTTTCGCTTCTCTATGCCAAGACGATCAAGACGAAATTATTAAGATACGCAACTAGAACCGTAAAGAACAAAAACATAGGTGGGGGAACAAGTACAAGATGAACGAAGCGGAAAAGCGCCAAGCATACCTTGGACGTAGATTGAGTCAGAAACGTTGACACAAGTGTGGTGTATTGTTTCTCTATATCCGATAAATGGTTTTTTTTCAACTATGTAGTTGATTCAATTATTAATTTTTTTTCAACTATATATACATTATTAAATATAACTTACTACATTATTTTTCATGACAACATTTATTATTATTCTAAACTGATAATCGTATTATTAAGTATATGTTTGGCGCGAAGTATTAAGAGCTTTTAGGGGCTTTAAGCTTTAAGTTTTAAGAAAAAGCTCTAAACCAACAAAAAGTCTCGTTTGGTTTGGGAAGCTACAAGCTTTTGACACAATAGAAAAAGCTCTGCAAGGGAACGCTAGTGTTACCAGCATTGAAAACAAAAAGAGCTGTAACATAAGAAATTACTTAAATACCCTCCTTCGTTATAAATCTCACGTCCCTATCTGCTTTTT